>CAKAOI010052719.1:188774-217341 GCA_916701655.1 Sebastiscus albofasciatus
ATGTGTCAATCTAAATTGAAATTAAAGCAATGGTGCAATGGTGTGGCAGAAGATATGAATACGTTGTGAGCAATAGGGCTGCAACTAACGATTATTTTCATTGTCGATTAATCTGCTGGTCAAGAGGGATTGTGCTGCTCTTCCTAAGTGCTCTGTATAAATTTGGTCTTATATGTGTGTGTAGTCATCTTCAAGCTAAATGGTAAAATATTGATCATTTGATCTGTAAAATGTAAAATTGTGTCTCTTTTAGCTCTGTTTTTGGTCTCCACCATCTGTCTCTTTAGCTGCTAAATGCTCCACTATGTTCACCAGCTAGTCGCCAGCTGTGTATGTCTGTTGTTTGGTGCTGAGCAGGTCGTTTATTAGAGCTTTTCCTGATGAGAGCGTTGAGAGTGAACCGAAACAGTAAATGTGCTGTAAAACCAAAACAAATGAAAGACGCTAAAATGCTCCATAGAGATATGGAGAACTGCAAATAAACTGCTGATAATTTTTTATGTCACTAAACTATACATAGTCATATAATTCATTGTTAATATAATATTTTTGATTAGAGGAGCTCTAAGATTTAAGCAGTTAAAATGTGTGTTAAAAGTTTGTATTATGGTTATATTTTATTTATTTAGTCATTTAGAACTGCAACTAACAATTATTTTCATTGTTGATTAATCTGTTGATTATTTTCTCGCTTAATCGATTAGTTGTTTGGTCTATAAAATGTCAGAAAATGGTGAAAAATGTCGATCAGTGTTTCCCAAAGCCCAAAGATGACGTCCTCAAATGTCTTATTTTGTCCACAACTCAAAGATATTCAGTTTACTGTCATAGAGGAGGAAAGAAACCAGAAAATATTCACATTTAAGAAGCTGGAATCAGAGAATTTAGCCTTTTTTTTCTTAGAAATTACTCAAACCAATTAATCAATTATCAAAATAGTTGGCTATTAATTTAATACTTGACTAATCGATTAATCGTTGCAGCTCTAGTGTCATGTCATTTACTTTAAACAATATTACTGTGTATTATTGTTGTCTTCTTAACATACTTACACCACACATACATTGTTTAACCATTAAGTAGGTTTATGGTCTTATTCCACCAGCTTATATCAGCTTCTCTTCACTGAAGCTATATGATGTTAACACTGAGTGATATGACTGCCTTTTTTATGGCTGCACTATTTCTTAAAATGCAAATATTCTAAATACCCTATCCATTATTTTATACACATTCCCCCCAAATCCAGACTGATGTATTTGATATCTTTAGAGGCTTTTAAAGTAACATTTAAAATAAAGTTCTGTGGGTTTGAATGAAGCGTGACTGCCCGACCGCCTCTACTGAAGTAATTTCATATTGCCATTACTGAAAAACAGTTGGTGAACATCTACAAGGATACAAACGATTATTTGCCTGTGGAGGAAATCATTTTGCTCCGAGTAAAAAATCTGCAGCAGGTTTCTTTGAAATGATCGTGCCCCCTTCACAGACACGGACTCACACTGAACGGTTCAATAAAAGCACTCTTGTTTTCCTCATAACAACTCAAGTTTTCACATGGCATGTTAGTGTGTGAGTGTGTCTGACTTTTTTTTCTTTCTCTCCGGTACCATCTAGCAAGGTTGTCAAGGAACAGACAGAGCAGAATATGAGGAGGAACAACAATGGGTATTGTCGATTGTCTGTCAAAGAAAGAAGTAGGAGCATGTGGTTTCAGTGGCGCTGGAGTGACATGATGTCAGTTTATGGTCACTGATTCTCCCTGACTGATGCTTCCTGTCAATGGAGCTAATGCAAATGTCACAATGCATCATCTTACTTCACTTGTCAGTACTATGAGAATATCCACCGCGCCACACGGGGTCAGGAGGTCAATCGACTGCAGGTAAGTGTAGTTTAACGTGGTATATCAAGAACACCGGTGTTACATTCTGACATGATTCATTTTGATGTTGAGAGTGCGGAGCTTGACAGTATAAATACCTACCAGGAATTAAAAAATAGGACATGAACTAGTTTAAAAAAACGCAGAATTAACCTTCATCTGTCCTGCAGCCCAACTGACCGTTCACTAAGTTCGGACTAAGCCAAAGCTAACGCTAAAACTCCATCAGTTGGTTTTAAAACGAGAATCCTCTAAATGTCTCTTAAATGACGTCTGCATACATGATATTGTGCGAAAAGACTGAGGCTAAAGCTACTTGTCCCAGTCAGCATCCTCACTAACTTCTAAACTTATAAGTAGCAGCATTTTTCATGTATTTTGGGGTAGAGCTACTTAGCCCCACTACTGTATTATAAATAAAAATGTATATCAATTAAAGTGTTATTCGTTCTAACATAACCCTTGGATGGTTTGGATGCTTACTATGAAAAAACATACTTATAGAGTGGTTAGATTTATGCATATTGTTCCTTGTTTTCAAACAAATTTCCGAGAGAAAAGAATATAAGGACGAGGAATAACCGATGAATTTGGCAAATTAAACACCCACATAAATGGGTGGGGTTGTTGAAGTGTAAACAAATCAAATAAAGAGCAGGACTGACCCACTGCTTACTTTAAATTCCGATATAGTAACGTGCACCTGATTCAACTGTTATCAGGCTATTAAATGTGCACTATCGGTCACAATAAGCATCATAGATGTGGGTCATTAGGGGCCTACTATGCCTACTATGTTGTAAAAGTGATAGCAAAACTCGTTTTAACTCGTAAAAATGAATGAAAATGTTATGTTTTCAACACAAACAAAACAAAAACACTTTTGTTTAGGGGGAACATCATGTTTTGGCTAAAAAAAATAGGACTCTCCCAGCCACTTGGGTGAGAGCCCCGTGTTTTGTGTCCCATCTATCGCATCCGACCTCCACCTATGGAGTTTCACACCGTCTATACTACAGCGCCTAACTCCCGCTTTTGCTCCTGTCATAATTTCTACGGTCACAAGAGGTCACTGTCGTCTACTTTTATTCCTTCTTTATGTAATCTAACATGTGAATCGATGCTAAAACCTACTAGTGGGTGTAGCAGGCCCCTACTGACCCACACATATGAGTCTTATAACCACTGATAACGTCCATTTAATACCCCGATAACAGTCTAACCGTCCATAGCGTCATCAAGGTGGATGTTGTATTCAGAAGCAGGTAACGTAACCCCAAAAAATATTGTAGGTAGCTAATGCCACACCTTTTGCCTTTGCAAATAACGCTAACGCTAGGTTACTACTATAGGTAGGTAGTTAGCTAGTTAGTCGGGAATGCGGGATAACGATATCTTACTACAACCCCCCCAATATGTGGCAAAGTCCACAGCTAGACAGATCTGCCCTGTCTAGATACGGTTGCTAAGCTGTGATTGGACATTTAGCGTTCAGGGGGAGTGTTTAGCGAACATTCAATTAAATGCTCCGTCATTTTAATATATTGTACATCAAATTAATACATTACTGAATTAGCTCCTGTGTGTGTATCTTCACACAATCCCACCCTGCACACACACACACACACACACACACACACACACACACACACACACACACATTTAGCAGAGCCCATAATGACTCCACAGCAATATGACAGCAGCCTGGCTATGAAAAGTGTAGACACACTGTGGCGGCACACGGTGAATACTAAAGCTGCCTGGCTTTAGGTGATGCTGTGTAATATAAAAGTCATTTGCAGTTGGATGACAGGGCCTTGCATTCAAAAAGGTATTGTGGTGAAAATGTAATACCAGACATTGTGCTCTGCCATTGGGGACACATCCAGACAACCCAAGCCCTTTTGTACAAGGGTCAATTTCTATTGATCTGAATGACATTGGTGTTGTGCAGTGAGCAGAGATTGTGCGATTTCTACCTGCATCTCTGATGCAAGATAAAGAGGATTGTAAATCGATTCCATTGATGTTCCTGCTCGTTTTTTTCCCCCGCCTTCATCTCTTCAATTTAGGTTACAGTACAATGGTCTCTATAACCCTGTCTGGGATGAAAAATAAAAAAAAATGTGTCCCCTCCATCTTAAAGATGACACTTCAATAGCTGTTGAGCTGTTGAGCTGATAAGAATAACGTGCCACCGAGCATTAACAGTGCATCGTGGACTCATCCGAGGATAATGCTCCGTGTCTGTGGATGTGATTCTACAAGACAGAAAAGGGGGGAAAATGATTCAAAGTGATGATGTCATGTCTGCGGCGTCTGTAAACGGGTGTCTACAAACACAAGGTCAGAGTCGCGTGATGATCTAAAGAATTTAAACAGCGGAGCAGGAAAAAATTACACACCGGATCTCTTCTCATCCCCCTCACTCTCATTTGTTTATTTCTAAGCAGTAATTAGAATAAATGTGTGGTCTCGCTTTGCTTAATATTCATCACTGCATTTTTTTCGCCCCTCTTTTTTTTTTTTTTTTGGATTTCCTCCGGCCGACTGCTTACTCTTAATGATTTTCAACAGTGGTTCACGCCTGTTAAAAGATATTAAGCTCAGAGTGGCCTGCAAAGCCAATTATATTCTGAGGGTTGATGCTGGTGGTCACGGTCTGTGTTAAAGGAGTCTACTGCCCCCTGGTGGGCTATAGATGCAGTTACAGGCTGCCAAATGTCTGGAGAAAATATGCACATAATTTTCTAATAATTTGCTTGGTCTGAAAAGTCCTACAAATTAATTAATCATTTCCTGACAGAAAAATAACCATGTAATTAGTACTAATTATAAGTAAAATAGAGACACAGGTCTGAGACTGTGAGACACTGTGTCTGCATTATTCCACATATAATTAGTACCAAATTACTTATTTCTTTCCAGGAAACTTCCTAGGAAGTAATTAAGACTATACGGGTCCATGTAACCATTTGGGTCACATATTCCTACATCACATTCAAGCTAAATTTAGACATTTTATGGGCGGGAAATACCTTTCCAAGAGTTGTCTGTTAGAAACAAACAAGCCAGATCCATTTGTTTAGCAGCAATGGATCCATAACGGCAGACTGCCTGGAGGCTCCAGTCAATTCTAGCTGTTACACACACCGTCAGCAAAGAAAAAGCTCTGCCTACCACAGACGGTACAAGACATGAATATAAAATCGGCCGTATTAACGTGACAAAACTGAGGAGATGTGCTGCTGCATGGCTCCAGAATGGCTCCAAGGTTGGGGACCCTCACTGTAACTTCATTCATAATGAGCTTATACTTCTGCCATGAAGATATCCTATTGTAAATACGCCCCCCCGAAGATGTAAGCTGTTATAACAAACACATTAGCTGCTGCCATTGATTGAGTAGGAGACTGCCTAATGTGATTACACCATGCACCTCACAGTTACTCATCCACAAAATTAGCTCTGAATGTCCCACCAGCGTACAAGCCAATTAGATTGGCTGCTGGGGTTCGGCGATGATGGCAAAAAACAATGGCCCGATATGAGTCAAATGACCTGTTCTAGCTCGTTGGTGTGGCACCGCGCTAGCCAAGGAGACAGCTCGGCTTATTTGGCTTGCGTTACACAATGGCAGTTGACAAGCATTTGCTGTAAGGCCTTGTACATGACTGATAAAGGCTGCTGAACAGGAGGGGGGACGCTCGGACAAAGACGGACAGGCGGCGTGTACCTCTGTGAGCCAGTTTCTGTAGGAGGATCCTGAGGCGTTGCAGAGCAGAGGAAGAAACATCGTATGTGTACAGGTCTGCGGCGGCCAACTCCTGGCACCTTCCAAACACTCCATCTACAGAAAAAGAACAGAGGGAAACAGGTTCATGAGGGATGTGTTTTGATAGCTGAAAGTGAGAAGCACACATGAGAAAGATGTTTCATGCCCAGTTAAAATGTTGTAATGGTGTGTGGCACCTGCAGCGTCTCCGCACCTCGAACTTCCTGTTTTGGGGGAGGTAATAGCTGACATTTTTCCTCTGACAGCACAACGATAAGCAGCCGTTCATGGCAGGAAGGACTTTATCAGGGACCCTGATAATCTCCCTATCAGCAGGGCCTCCCGCCTCACTCAATACAGGTTGCTAGGCAACCCACGCCACAGAGTCCCTATCAGCCCCATAATTCAATGGCTGGTCCAGGCCTCAGAAGGATGCTGAGGCTCACGGGGGGGGTCAGAGCGCAGTGTGCAAACGCAGCGCCTGGAATATAAATGACCCGTGTTGTCACCTTCTCTCGGCTGGAGAGATAAATCCACGCGTCTCTTGTTGGCTAAACTCACCAAATGAAAGTCCACCTCTCAGATGATCTCTGGAGATGAATCCTGCAGATTCAATCTGAGCCATCTCGTCCGCGTGCGCTTGAGCAATCATGCGTATTACCGAGTGCGAGTATGTGTGAGGATGCCACCGAGATTAGACGGGATCTAATGATGTGAATCAACACTTTGTCATGCACCGCAGCGTCCCATTAATTAGGCCCAAGATGTCGGACAGTGACAGCAAACATCAACGGTACGACTGACGCCCAATGACACGTCGGGGGACCGTAGAACAAAACAAACACTGATGTCCATTACATGCTGTCTCCTCCTCCGACGACATTTATACACCGCACGTTTATGATCAATAATATCTCTTAATCATCTATGTCAGGGGTTCCCAAACTTTTCAATGCCAAGGCCCCCCAGGTAGCATTAGTTTACGGCTGGGGTCCCCTTTTGCAAGATGTCGTTGACAATGCTACAGTAAATGTTAAAATAAATAAATAGATAAATATACTTCCTTACTTTTATTAATGCAATAATAATTACAATTGTATTTCAAACCTTTAATCACTAGATTCAACATTTCTGGTTTCCATTATAAGTTTTTTTTGCATTTTTTTGTCAGTTTAGTTTAACAACATTCAACAATATTGTGTGTCTGTGTGTTTGTATCTGCTTGTCAGGTGTTTTCCTTTTTGAGTTAGCACTAGCTAGATAGATGATAGCTACTTTCAGGAGCAGCTTTGTGGCAGGCGCAGACCGTTAAAGGTCAACACTGACAGCTTATGACGTGATGAATGATGTTTTTGAAAGAAGGGTGTGGCAAATAAGATTCTGATATGTTATATATTATAATACATTATATTTTAGATTTCATAATAATAATAAAAATAAGAATTTATTTTTCAAAATAGATTTTTTTTTAGCATTTTCCCTCATCTTTCCTCCAATTTGCGGAGGCCCACCTGGCGCCAACTGGCCGCACAAAGGGAGCCTGATCTTTGTGATTTAACATTTTGACACAGAGAGGAGGACGAGTGAAAAAGGAAAAATGTTCACTTATTTATTTCATCAATTTAAACCTCACCAAGCATCACTTTTCACCTTCGACTAAAAATAATGTAATTACAGTGCCGTGTTCGGTGTAGAAGTCAGTGACTGCTGATTATAAAGTTAATAACGTGATGTCAGAATCTAAACTCAATTCTTATTCCAAACGAGGAGCGGGTGTTTTCCTGACTCCCCCCCACCCCCCGTCTTCGCCTGTGACCCGTTAAATGACAGCTCTGTACAGGAAGAAGCCCGTGGGAGGCGGTGAATTAGCATAAACAACACAGTGCAACGCTCAGGAGTTATTCTGGGAACTCAAAACAGCGCAGAGGAAAACTTCCCACCTACAGATGCACAGATCATCACAGACGTCTGATTCACAAGACGTCAACTGTCTCCTTACTCTGCACCAACAAGCACACTCTTCTAATGATATTATCGCAGGTGACATGGTTAATATAAAAGGTTTTGTCATTATATTATATTTCTCAAGGACTTCTGGTATGATTTAGTTTTCCCCAGTCAGACGCTAACAAACACATATTATGTAAGAAATGAGGAGAGGCTGGTGACATAACAAGTCATGGGAAACTGTAAAATGTTTGACGCTCTGCATCCCTAATTGGTTTCCATGGCAATGGCTACAGTTAAACATGTTACTTCCTTCTCCTTTGTCAGGGATTTAGTGCATTTAAAATAGAAGTCAGAGGTATTTTACAGCAAAGAAACCCTTGTTTGGCAAACATTACAGTTGATTGACTTATCGAAGTGAACCGTTCGGAGCAGCATGCATGACGAATCACAAAGCACCGTGCTGTCACTTTATTGTGTTTATGCACAATACTGAGATTATCAAGCAACAGTGGCTCATTGTAGTTGACAGTTTGCAGGAAACTGATTTTTCTGACAGCTAAAAACAACATTTTAATTTCAGGCGTGGAGGAGCGCAGCGTGTGTCTGGTGCATGAAGGGTTGTTCAAATTTGAGAATAACAGAAATGCAGGGCAATTAAATATTTTTAGAGTTTTTCCTAAAATACATCAGCAAATAATCTATGTAGGTCTGACACATTGAAGGCTATTTGGGAATGAAGCAAAAATCCATCAAGCAGAGCAGAACACAGTGATTTTTGAGTGATCACCTGTCAGGTTTAAGGAAATATTAAGCTGACAATGGATCAATTTGTGTCCCTGCAATGAACAAAAGGCAACAGCAATGCAAATGACCCCTGATCAATCTAATCTATAATGCATGAAACAGGCCACAGAAATCAATCGATCAATCCTCAGACGTACAACCCTACTAATCAGTGACATCCTCACTAAAGAGAAGCTACGTCTGGATAAGCGCCATGTTGACAGGAATAAAGACGAAGATTTTCAGCCAAAAAAAACAAGGTAAAGAGCTGTAAATCCAGACACCGTCTCTCCTCCCACTGTGACAGACAGTGCGACACCCGGCTGCCGCTAAAGCTATTTAAACTGTGAAGGCTAATGCTCTGGGATAACAGGAGCAAACACTAAAGCTGACAGTCAGCAAGGCATTTCCAAAAGACTGTACGTCGGGAGGAGGAGAAGACGGACCCGGGAGACAAATTAAGACGTATTGGAACAGGTGTATTAGCTGAGCAACTCATGTCATGAAAATGAATAGGGCCAAATCAATGCACCGAGACCGGCCAGATGTAGTCGGCTACTAAAGAAGAGGACAGAAACAAAAGTGATCAGGATGTGATTAATGAAGTGTTTACAGATTATTCAGGTCTTTTTTTAATGTGAACATTGTGGCTTTGAAATGATAATTACATTTTATGCATGCACTGCAATCTACATGTAAATACAGAAATTAATAAAGATAAACCAGACTCTGAGACATCAAAACATACCGCCGATTCAATTTGACTATGGAATATAAATTAGGTCTATTTTATTTTTATCATTACTTCTCCCATTTGGCACCAAAGAGCTTGTGTCTTTTGTACAGTCTCATATGTGTTTCTTCACTTAACACTTCTTGATTATTCTTGGATTTGCACCCACTGCGTCGGCGCTCTTTCTCCGCCCATGCACACTGTTTGGGTTTATAGATTTTGTAGTGGTTGCTTTAAAGTGTTTATGCTGCAGTTGAACTCGTTGCGAGCTTTTCAATCAATGGAAGCATCACCTAAATCGTTTAAATCTAAAATACAGTGCGGACATTTCAGACAGTATTGGCCCAAGTGGAGGCAAGATAACCACCAATCGATGAAGCGCTGTTGGTTAAGTGTTTAATAGGAGGCAACCGGTGCCCTCAGGGAAACTTGTAGCACTTATCCGCTGTACTTTAGCTTAGCTTATCATACCAGCAAGCCACAGACTCTGGAGAGTTGCATCAAATTAAAATGCATTTCCGGTCTCGGGGTATAATCACATATCCTTTTAGACGAACCCCTGACAAAGTATTCCCCTGAAGATGGAAATAAAGATTTGAAGAGGTTGGTTCCAAAATGAGACATGACAGCAGAAGATCTAATGATATATGGAGGATGGTAATTGACCTACTTAATCAAGGACACAATAACATCTAGAGCAGAAGAACATGTTTTCTCTTTTGCTCTTCATTTATTAAAGCTGCTACTTGTACACTATAAAAAGTATTCACAATTGATCAAAGTTAGTAGTGGTAATTACAAATATAAAACAGAAAGTACCTGTTTGGATCAACCCTCAAAGTCAGTATTTAGTACAAGCACCTTTAGCCAACGCTTCGAATGATTGAGCCGATCGAATACTTGTTACATGCACTGTAAATAACAGACAGCCATGTATAAAATGGTGCTGATTGACACCACAGAGAGCAGAGCTCTTTCTCTCAACCCTCCCCTCCTCTCAGCCACTTTGCATGGCAACAGCATGGGTGAGGAAGAGCACGGTTGGCCCAGCCCAGAATAAACCAGGTTACTCCTTCAGGGACCTGGGGAAGAGTTGAAGTGGCAGACCTAGTTACTCCCACTCATCCTCTGTCTGCGCGGCGGCTGCTGCTGCTGCTCGTCGGGAGCCCGATGGAGAGTGACAGAGCGTAGATTGAATATATGTAGAGGGTTATGAAGCAACTAAATAATGTCTCATTACTTGCATATTAGGTACAACATTAATCTTTCTTGCCTGTATATTTTTGCCTTTATTGAGCATAGCGCCCTGTAATTATATTTCAGCGTGAGAGGGATAATGTGAGTGCTGCTCCTTGGGCCAAAGCGTCGTATAAAAATAAAATAGAAGATGAAGAGATGTAGGGGAAAGAAATGACCATCCACATCATAGCTTTGCGTGATAGTCTAATGTAATATGAAACGTCCACACCCACCACGACCCTCCTCTGTGCCTCTGGGTTTTTTTTCTGTCGAGGTGTCAGCAATTTCCCTCTATTAGGCTTTACACACCGCTCCCTTCTGTACCAATGCAGTCGGTGTAATTAAAGTCAGTCTCTTATATTTCTCTTCTGCACAGCCTCCTCCTTCCCTGTTTCCTCCTAAACTGGGTTAATATGGAAATAAGGGTAGGGATCTCCAAATTTGCTTCTCTAACATGTTGCAAATCCAAAGACTACTGACTATTCCTCACTATTAGATCTTACCCCCGCCAACAGATATCTTTAAACCCCATCTGAGGACTGATACAACTCCGCTAAATGTAACTACAGCCGGTTCACAGGTGTTATCCAGTTAATTCAGTTATTGTAGAATATGGGCTAAATCTTGACCTTCTTTGTTCCTTCTGATGAACAGATGAAACGATAACTCATCTTTTTGGGGACTGTACCTTTAGTCAGACTTTTTGGTATGACCTTAATCTTTTTTTAAACAGAAAAAAAGATGCTTATTGTTATTTTATTTGGTTTTTTTTTTTTGATGAATGCCTGTCAAGAAAATCTTTGTTATGAATCTCAATATACACGCCAGCAAATTTGCAAAATAGAAACCCAACATTACTGTCTTTGTATCCTACTTAAAATCCTACCTGAACACACTAAAATACTGCAAGCTGTGAAAACTAGAGCCGTATGTAATGAATTTGATTTGTAATTTATGAATTTATTAAGTAATTTAATTTTGTTTGAAATAAAAGTTCGCTTTTTATTTAGATTTCTTTATCCTTTTATCTTTTGTACACTACCTTGAGCTTACATTGCTTTGTTTTCTGTCGGTAAACTGTCGGTAAACCTGTAATTTCCATTGTGTAAATAAAGTTTTGAAAATAAACTACGGAAGGTTAGTTTAACTTATCATAAAGACTGGAAAAGGGTGAAAAAATCATCCAACCACTACCTGTAAAGCTGACAAATTAAAACACTAGTCTATATCTTGTTGTTGATTGTTTAACAGGCTAGCTGTTTCCCCCTGTTTCCAGTCTTTATGCTAAGCTAAGCTAACTGGCTGCTATAGTTGTAGCTTCATATTTACCGAACAGACATGAGTGGTATCAATCTTTTCATCCAACACGCTGAAGAAAGCAGATAGCTACATCCAGAAAATGTCAAACTATTTCTATAAGACACATCTCTTTTCTTCAGCTTGTTGATATTCATTATTTCTGCTTTTGTTCAACATTATTTCTATGTGCAATATGCTTGTTATGTTGCTTAATTTATTAATTTTAAATCGATTTACATCATTATTTTTGTGTTTTTAACTGACTGTAGTTGTCATCTTTTGGCAAAGCACATTGGTGAACATTTTATAATTGATAATCAATTATAATTGATTGACAGAAAATGAATCAGCATCTATTTTGACATAATAGTAAATTGAATATCTTTGGCTTTTGCGCTGTTGATTAGACAAAACAAGTAATTTGTGAATGTCACCTTGAACTCTGGGAAATTGCAATTGGCATTTTTTGCTATTTTCTGACATTTTATAGACAAAATTATTGACTACTATAGAAAATAATCAATAATTGTCAGTTGCAGCCCTGATAAACTGACTTGACTGTATGAGGATTAAAGCATTAACATGAATATGTTCACTGTAAATACACAAGAGGTTAGTAATAAACAAAGCCACCCACAGACTGTAACGAGAGACAAACACTAAACATAATTATCTCAGGTCATTCTCATCCCTCCTCTTCTTATTGTCATATTAATATTCAAACCGGTACTTGTCCTGTTTTTCATTGCTTGTCCTGTTTGTTACTCCACGCTGTCTCCTATAGGTCACATCATGTTTTGCATGTAAATCTATTGTCTGCCAACGAGGCACGAGTCCCCTTCGCTGGCTTCATCTTGTTTGTGAAATTGATTGTATGATGAATCTGCAGAAAGCAAATGAAGCGAGCAAACAAAACAAACAAACTCAAAGCGCAGGCATTCAATCATTAAAAACAAACACGCCCAGGGACGGATGTAGATCTCCAGTGGTCATGTAAAAACAATATGGTGTTGGAACCTTCCACTACGGGAGAATACATTAACCTTTCACGACGGCTCTCTCGTGAGGATGATCCTCGATATCGACACGCTATCAATCTCCTTAAAAATTGAAGCCCCCCGCTGTGTGTGATTCTGCTGAATGCCACGCTGTGAAAAGCCTCGACATTTCCCCTCCATTCATCAGGTGACACGTTGCCACGGCAACCACTGACACAGACACATCCATCCTCCGTGACAAGATGGTTTTATAGATGAGGTCGTGACCATTTGCGGTTTGGGTAAACCTTGACATATAAAAGGGAAAACATCCTGTATTGATCCTAAGCCTCGTGGTTAGTTAGATGAATTAAATGAGACAACTGTTTAATAGGTATATTGTGCTCGCCTCTCACTGTTGCGGCCTTGCTCCCAGATGTTTTAAAGCTTTTCTTAAACATGACTCATGTGTCTAAACTGAGCTGGAACAAAATGCAGTGAGCAAGCTCTCCAATGACGATCTATCTATCTATAAATCCCTGAATGATTAAAAATAGCCAGGACGGGTTGAGAGGTGCATTGGGTCGATGATGGTTGACGCTACAGGGATGATGTACAATATAATGATGTGTGGTGGGCGTACACGACTCGCTGAGTCTGACTTACCATTGACGCAGAACTCATACGGTGTACAGAGCTCGTCCTCAAACAGGCAACCTGAAGGTGAAAGAGGGAGAAACACAAGACTTAGTAATAAACAAAAAAAATCCTCCAAAGGTTGCTCTACAACAATTTTGATAATCGTGTACGTCATTTATCAAACACAATTTACATAAATGATCTTGTTCCAGCTTCTCAAAAGGAAGAATTTGATGCTTTTCTCCTCTGTATATCATTGTGGATTGAATATTTTGGGGTTTTGTACTACTGTTTGGACAAAACAAGCATTTTGAATATGTCACCTTGGGTTCTGGGACCATTTTATGGTCTAAACAATAAATGCATTAGTCTGTCATTAATTGAGTTAGATGAGAAGACTGATACCACTTTCATATCTGTATTTATTACACGGCTCTGTTGAATACTCGATTCCGATTGGTCAATCACAGCGTTCTACGGCCTGTTATTTCTTTACAGCAGACCGTTGCTATGTATAACAGACCGTTGCTATGGGCGCAGTGCTGATGTCGGACTCTGGCGGACAGTTTTTGTGTCAAATCATTGATTTCTTAAGTAAGTAGCTGTGTAATAAGTGGGATAATGTACAGCTAGCGGGTCATGGTTGTGAAATAAACCCCGACAGGGCGATGCGGCACCCCGACGTGAAGCGGAGGTCTTGCATCGCGTTGCGGTGCTGCATAACTCAAGATGGGAGAAGAGGGACATTGTAAACCAGTCCAGCAGGTATACAAGGAGGAAAACAAAACAAATGTGTTGATATTGGATATAAATGGAGGCCATAGGCAAATGTAGTATACACATATAGACACAATAGACGAGTGAATGTACAGAAAATGTACTAAATTGCAGAACAAAATTAGCCCAAAGTCACAATTTCTAAATATGTCCCCGCTCTATAAGAGTACAGCTTAGTACTGCATTAACTGTGGCCGTGGGCCTCGCCACTAATGGCAGAGCCATCAATCATCAATTAGTGCGACTTCTCCTATCCTGTCTCTGACACTAATACCCCAACGCTTCCATATATGAATGTTGTATGAATATTAATGAACTTTTACGCTTGGACCAGGGCTGGGTGTTCCAGACTAATAAATGAACAGATGGCAGGAGCATTATGGGTAGCTGTTCCCTGTGTTCATATTTCACACGTGGGAGTTGCAGCGAGCAGAGGACTGATTGTTCTGCTCACCGATCTGCACAGGTGATCCTCCACGTTCACACGTTTAGAGGAAAAGACGGGGGAAAAAATAGTCTGTGGGGTAAAAAGTCCTCTCGAAGTGTTATTTTCTGTCACATTCAGGGTCAAAATCAGACATTCAGCCAATAAATGAGCCACTAATCATTTGGGTTTGTTCAATAAGCCCTCAACAAGCTACAGTGTTTATGGCGTTTGCAGCGTTGGCAACACGGAGACAATCAACAACTAGGTCATGCCTCAGTCCTCTTTCGTCAAGTCTTTTATCTTTGTTATTTCCCTGCTTCAGCTCATCAGTAGGAGTGACGTACTTGGATGCACCCTCTTGGCCCAGGCGGCCTCGATGGACAGCAATGAGCAGCTCGTGACCGTGAATAGAGAACAGGCTGAGTGGGAGGAGAGGCCTCTGTCAGACCTCTTTAATAATGAGAAGAGATAGGTGCGAGAAGTCTGTTAATCAATTCACACAGAAAGGAAAGATAATCAGGACAGGTGGGGATGAGACGGGAACTTTTCAGGCATCACTTGTTCCGAGTTTGTTCAAGTTCTCTTCTTTGCAGATCCATCATTAGGATCATTATTCTGTTATAATTATTAAAGTCTAGTCTGCGTGATAACCGGATTACACAGACACAATATGCAGCCATTTTGTTTGGAAAGTCGAGGGCACATTACATCTTTTGGAGGTAATGGCTTCAGTATGTCAGCGAAATGGCTATTTAACGATGTAGATTGAGGCATCATAGCAGAGCTGTAAGGTCGCTCAGTTCTCTAGAACAAAACTAAAAGGCAGAATGTCCTGAACAGAAGAGACGCAGCTTACTGTTCGAACATCAAATGGCTTCTCTGACAACACGTACTGTCCTGTTTTTCTCATTTTCATGGACAGACTAAGCTACATTTTGCAGGTTATACCATGACTCTAAAATGTTGTTCTCGGTTGAAAACTGCACATGGACTTAAGCATTTTGTTCCGAAGCTTCCTGCCACAGCAAATCCATAATGACACAAGAGCTGCAACGATTAATGGATTAGTTGTCAACTATTAAATTAAATGCCAACTATTTTGAGAATCGGTTTGAGTCATTTTTTACGAAAAAAAAAAGTCAAAATTCTCTGATTCAAGCTTCTTAAATATGAATATTTTCTGGTTTCTTTACTCCTCTATGACAGTAAACTGAATATCTTCGAGTTTTGGACAAAACGAGACATCTGACGACGTCATCTTGGGCTTTGGGAAACACTGATCGTAATTTTTCACCATTTTCTGACATTTTATAGACCAAACAACTAACTACCAATGATTAATGGAGAAAATACTCGACAGTTTAATAGACAATGAAATCAGTCATTAGTTGCAGCCCTAAATGACACTCTTTTCCATAGATATTAAATAGGGCATAATATAAAATCTTGGCCAGGACTCCCTTGGAAAAGATTTCAAATCTCAATGGCACTATCCAGGATAAATAAAGGTTAAATAAAATAAAATAAATAAATAAATTATAACCATAAAACAAACTTTTAACACATATTTTAACTGCTTTACAAAATCTGAAAGCTCCTCTAATCAATAATTTTATATTAACAATGAATTATATGTATAGTATAGTGATATAGAGAATTATCAGCAGTTTATCTACAGTTCCCCATAGCCCTATAGAGCATTTTAGCATCATTCAGCTCATTTGTTTTGGTTTTACAGCACATTTGCTGTTTCGGATCACTCTCACTGCTCTCATCAAGGACATTTCCAGATGCAGCAGGCAGCTGTTTGCAGTGGAAAAGCTCTAATAAACACTCTGTACACGACCTGCCCTGCACCAAACAATAGACAGACACAGTTAGTGACTAGCTGGTGAGCATAGCGGAGCATTTAGCAGCTAAAGAGACAGATATTTCCCTCGGAAGTTGGTGGAGACCAAAAACAGAGCTACAAGAGACAGGATTTTAAATATTACAGACCAAACGATCAATATTTTACCATTTAGCTTGAAGATGACTACAAACATATATAAGACCAAACTTATGCAGAGCACTTAGGAAGAGCCACACAATCCCTCTTGACCAGCATGCATCTCACTGCTCTGCAATTAGTGTCAGTCCATTCAACTTTACCTCCCCATCACTTCCCTGCTTAATTCATCGGGTTCTCTGGGAGGCCTTGTCAGCTCTCAATATTAATTACGACCTTCCATTTAATGAAGCATCCAGCCAAGCATAGTTAGTCAGACATGTGTGTGTATGTGTGCGTGTGTGATAGGCAGGGACGTAGGATTGATAACGCCACATCCCCTTTCTCCAACACCATGCCAGAGATGATTAAAATGGCGCCTTTTAATTAAAATGCAATCACAGTGGATGCTGCTGATTATACCTCAGGCGAAAAAAAACAAAAGGGTGCTCGACTCGTCGTGGCTGAGAAAGAAAAGAAGAAAAAACGAAAAGGTGTCCAGGCTATATCTTACTGAAGCATCCTGACAAAAGAGTAGCCACATTGTTTTGTGTAATTCTAGGCGTGTAAAATCATTCACAAAGAAAATGACCTTTCCAAAAAAGTACTAAACTTGCTATTGAGTGTTGATGCTCTTGTTGCCATGTCAACCTCATCACAGTAACTCCTCAATGGGAAATTTAGTCGAGTAAGTGCAGCCTCAGTGGGATTTGGTGGACCAACAGAGATGATTTGAGTGTGCTTTTTGTGTTGAAATCACATAAATGAACAAGGCCCTGCTTCCAACGCTGTATCCATGGGTTTCAAGCCGAGGCTTTACTGCTTTGTGTTTTATATCATTGTAAACTAAACATCTGGACAAAACAGGCGTCACCTTGAGCTCTTGAAAATATCATTTTTCACTATTTCCTGACATTTCATTAACTCAACAATCAATAATCAGTTAGGAAAATAACTGCCAGATTAATAATAATGAAAATAATCCTTTGCAGCAGCACTAGCTGTGAGCTAACAGGTGTTGTAAATGTGCACTAGCTTCCCCTCCCAAAATAGGCACTGTGTGACCTAATTTACAACGACAGTATGCAGGGAGAATCCAGGAGGTCAATGGAAGCAGTAAGTCAGTTCACATACTGGCAGTTACTGGCCTGTATTCACATCATTCTGGGAAATAAGAGATCGTAGAAAGAACTGCAGCCTTATAGACCTTACAGTTTTATCTCCGTCTGTCTTTGCAAAATTAAATACAAAATGTTACAGAGGTTTTGCATAAAAACACTTCCAGAAATGCAAAAACAATAACCTGTGGCCTAAACCTCTCCAGAGCCTCCATCCACAGCTGTGTAGCAGAGAGACACTTTCCCATGATGCCCCCTGCCTGCTTTATTACCACTAACTGCTATTAAGGGAGGCAAGTGCATCTTCTGTGTAAGTAAGCAAGGATTAAAACACACACACACACACACACACACACACACACACACATATACACACACACACACACTTACACACTTACACACTTACACACTTACACACACATAATACAATTCACCTTGAGCTAAAATCTCAGCTACACAGCGTGTCAGGGACACAACAACAAGGGTGTCAACCCTCGGGGGCGTGAAATCCGAGAGGAGCGCGTTTAAAGGGAAAAGCTCATTTGAGGTCATTTAAGGAAAAGCAATTACATTAGAATGACTGAGAGTTTCTCATTAGAAAATAATATAGCCACATTAATATCTCAGATAATCTCCACCTGTACATTATCAAGCCATCCATTACACAGCTCAGAGCGGGTTTCTGTCTGGAGGAGCTGCTTGAGACCTTCTTCAACATTTGGCCGACCTTGCCTTGAACATTAAATATGTCCCGATGAGGCTAAACCCAAGAAGAAGTCAAGAGACTTTTATCGTTCACTTTCCACTCACAGGTGGTTGGCCGGTGCCGGGATGCCATCTGTGATGTCTGAGGGGCCAAGGAGGACGCTGAGAGTCTGGCAGCGAGGACAGCCACTCCCAGAGCCTGCTGCAGTTTCGGACATATTTCATTCACTCTCTGGGGCCACCGACATATCTTTTATTATAATTATAAGCTGCGACCAAGGACACCTGACGTATTTTTACTCACACACACACACACCCACACCTGGACTGTCGGCCAAAAAAGCCATTTCCGAACAGTGCAGAGGGTGACAACGGCAATAAAAGTGCAAGTGAATTGAAAAGGGAGCGCTGCTGGTAGCAGGGACAGCAGAGAGAAACATCACCTGCAAGCAAATTAGCATCAGCTTGACACCGTGTCCGCAGATTTAAACAGCTTGTGTCGTTAAGGCGCTCTCCAGCTAAAATTAAAGATGGCTCCGAGCTTCTCTCTCTGCTCCAAAAGGTCTGTTCTTGTCAAGAGCGGCATGTCACATGTCGGCAATGCAGCCAAGGTAGCTCAACATTTTCATACATTCCACATGCACTTTCCATCTTAACATGACAAGACGTTGTTATAACAGTTGTTTGAATAATGCTGTGACATTCTGTGCAACGAAGTTTCAGAAGGAAACTGAGGTGAAACACACTTAACTAGGGGTGGGGGGAAGAAATCGATACAGCATAGTATTGCGATATTTTGCACGGCAATATTGTATCGATACACGGACGTCAAATATCAATCTTTTATTATATAACTATTAAGCTCTTAACGAGCCGGCGGCCCACAATTCTGTATTTCAGAGGTTGTAGCGGGCTCAGTCTTCAAGCTAGAGTGAAGATGTTGGTATCATATGAAACTAGAAGACCTAAGGAATCCATTGGTAGGTGTGTCATGTTAGCTAGTCTGGAATAACGCTAAATAACGCTCCAAAGTTGCGCTGAATTTTGGCGAGGAAAAACTGGCATGGCCATTTTCAAAGGGGTCCCTTGACCTCTGACCTTAAGATGTGTGAATGAAAACTCTGAGATGAACAGAGTGAAAACTGTATCTTTTTAGATAAAACAGATGTTGACAAACTTCATAATTTGCAGTTATCGCAATACTCAGCATATCGCAAAATGTTTAAAACCACAATAAGATCGTGATAATATCGTATCGTGGGGCCTCTAGTGATTCCCACCCCAACTGTTAACAATCCATTTTCACACCACAAAATTACCGTGAGCTACACTAACTGTCGAGGCTTCTTTTTTCATATTATATTACAGATACATGTCCATTTTGTGCATAGAGGCAAAGTTCGACATTTTGGAAAATACACTTATTCGCTTTCTTGCTGAGCGTGAGATGAGAGAAGATTGAAACCACACCAATGTCTGTACGCTAAATATAAAGCTACAGCCAGCAGCCAGTTAGCTTAGCTTTGCACAAAGACTGGAAACAGGGGGAATACAGCGTCATATTTTAGACATGCAAATAAGTGTATTTCCAAAATTGTCAAACTTTTCCTTGAAAGAAAGTGTAATGCATCAGAGAATACCTCCAAAGTCATTTTTAAAAACTGAATGAATAATTAGTAGGAGCCAGACACAGGTGGGGTTACTTTGATGGAAGAGGGAACCTGACATGAAACCCTCCGACATCCCGAGGTGTGTAACCAAACACATTTCTCAACGATTTTCCAGAGAATTTGTCTCAGAATTCCCAGGCAGGCAGGTCACTCTCAGTCACTCAGCTGCCAGCTCCAGGCGACAGCCCAGACAGCGGCCATGAATTAAAGATGGCAGCGTCGCCGCGCCAACGGAGGACCCAGAAATAGGCCGGCTTGACCTTTTCTCCGACCCGCGTTGAGTGATTCAGACATTTGATTGTCTCCCCTCTTCTGAGGTGTGATTTGGGCGTTTAAGTGCGGAAGCAGAGCGAGTCAAACAGCCAAGCGTCCTCCTCATGAGGAGTGAACCAACACAACCCGACCCCAGAGGGAAATCTACAGTCCTCCAGATGAAGTAAAAGGTTGAACTCTTATGAGCGCCAGCTGAACCTCATTTAACGTGTAGGTCATCACAGCACAACAGTGTTTGGGTACTATTTTCCCCAAAGTAGACATTAAAATGCAGGTGTTCCCGTTTGTTAATTTTAATGAAACTGTATCCACACTTCTACCCACTCAGACTACTTCTCATCACTATGGGAAAGACAGTTTCTGTGGCTTGAGGAGAATCCACAAATCTTTCCAAAATCAAACAAACTACAGCTGTCCTCGACCAAAGAAATTCTTAGTTGACTAACACTCATACGATTTTGTCGACTAATCGATTAGTTCATTTAATCGACAGATCTGTGAAACAGATTTTCTCCACAAAAGCACCACTTTAAATCTTAAAAACATAAAAAATGACTAAAGAAATCTCAGAAATCTTAGATTAAAAAACTAAAGAAATCTTAGTCAACTAAAACCAAAACAACCGATTAGTTGACTAATCGACTAAGAGGGGCCAGCCCTAAGACAAACCCATCAGTTTTGTCTCTCTCACTGACAGAATTGTTTTCATTAAATACAGCTTTCTAATACAATTAATTGATGGGTGATTCTTAACAATAATGTCATCCACAATTGAACGTATGAATTCCCTTCAGCTGATTAAATCTCTGTCCTAACCCGAGCTGGCCCTATTTTAAATATTGAACCCATTCCTGTCGCACCTGAGACTGTTCTTCTGACACATTATAATCACCCAATGCTCAGTTATATCTGCATTAGACTATCCAAAAATAGCACAACCTACAATATATTCAGGTAAACTGAAAAGTAGTTACAGTACTTAATGTATAATAAACAGGGGATATTATGAAAATGTCCAGTTTTGGGATGGATTTTGCAGATGGAAATGTTATTTAAACCTGTATCAACTACATTTTGGGGCCAGTGGAATAAGCATTAAAGACAATATTGACATGATACCAGTGTTGTTATATCTTATTCTGTTATATCCTATTTGAGAGTGAACCAAAAGAGTAAAGTTGAAGGCCATAAAACCAAAACAATGAGCTGAAAGACGCCATAAAGCTCCATAGAGCTGAAGGGTTCTGCAAAGTCGGGTGATAATCCTCACTACGAGCCACCCCGCCCTTTCATATTACACATAATCATTTGATCCGTTGTTAATACAGGGAAGAAAAATCGGGACGGGGCAGAGCTCAGCAGCATTGCCAGCCAATCACACCGGTTGTTGTTGAATAATGCTACAAACAGCTTGTTTCATTAGAGCTGCTGTGGAGTGTTTCTAGTGGATTTGAGCCAAATTTGCCCGGAAAATGTCACTAATGTACTTCGAAGACTACAGTAGTCACATCAATTAGTCAGAAAAATAGGAAAATACCTCCCCCATTAGATTTCCAGCATCTCTCTCTCTCTCTCGCCTCGCTTCCTCCCAACAGTCATTTTCTCTCCCTGCTGCACTGAGAAATGGTCCGGAGTATTAATCAGCATCACCCTTAGACGAGGCAGACACATTACTGCTTTAATCACAGCTGAGATAGTATAGATTAATTCTTCTGCTCAACTCGCTGTCTTCAGAATCCTCATTACTGTGTTATTGTCCTCATTATAAATCTCTGCAACACAGCGGTGACCTTCGCACTGACCCCTGAACACCATTTTCATATGAACAGGAACAGTTGTGAAAAGGCAGGACCGAGCCGTTGAAGCTTTCCTTTTAACGCCAGAGGATGTTTTCACACTGTGTCAAGAGGTGGTGAAGCTCAGGTATATGGCGAGGTGAGAAAAGCACTACTGCTATTCGGAAGTGGAAAAACTGTTTAACCAACACTAGTAGTGTTAATGCATCACATTCTTACATCTGACAAGTCTCCAAGGAGCAAAAAAAGCCTCGACTGAAATGTAATTTAATTTAGATTAGAAAGTGAAAAAGAAGAGCAGTCCCTCATAACCTCCCGTGCCTCTCTGGTGGCACTCCTCCCTCCTTGACCCAGAATATCTTCTAGCTTCACCTTGAACCGAAGCAGGAAAGACAGTAACGAGATGGATTGCCTCGACGCATCTATTTGACACAGTTCTGACTTCCTTCCTCTCATGAGCCGCTGACATTTGTCGGGAAAAGACACAGAAGCACAGCCAGCCGCTTTGCTCCCACTCCCTCGTCTCAATAACCACTCAAAAGCCAACACACTCCTCCGAGCATCTGTTGAGTCACAGAGAAACATCGCACGTCGTCTGTTATCACACCAGCCGTGGCAGCGTCCCAAGCCAGGAATATACAGCCTGCTTTGTGTCAGAAATTCACTGCTTACACTTTAAAGGCTGCAACTTTGAAAATTAACCAAACAACCTCATATTCCCCGTGCATTTTGAAACACTTCATGAATAGCTTATCAAGTCAGCAGCTGTATGTTGGTTCAGTGCAGCTGAGGAGAGGTGCTTTACAACACTGTGTGCTGTTTATTAGTTAAAATCAATAGGCATATATTGCATTCAACCACAGATGATGGCAGACAATCTTGATTATGCTCACACTGAATGCTGCAGCTGTTGAGATTATTAATTTAGAGACAACAGGCTTTGCAAACAACACACCAAATGCTCATTTAACCATTCTGCGTGCGCAGCCATGTGCACAAAGAAGGGCTTGTATAGCACAATAAAATCTCATCCGATAAATAATTTGCCATTGAATGGATGATGAGTCAAAGCCTTTTCTAGAAAAAGCTCAACATCCAAAGTGTCAATAAAATGTGAACTGAAGGCCGACGCTAGCTGACCCTTTAGCAGCTCAGTCGGGATGACAGACGTCCTAAGAGATAAGAGAAATGCACTGCGACCTTTGCTGAGACTACGAGAGACACCGCTGCAGGGTCTTATTTCTTTTGGCAGTCCTATTAGTTTTTATCCTTGGATCAGTTTTTACTTTAATTATAAGTTCTGAGGGCATTCAAGCAGAGCTTTAGAAATGAGTTTTCATTATTCAGAAGTGTCTCTGCTTTTAAAATACACAGTATATGAGGCACTGTGAGCAATGTGTTGGTGTTGAAAGCGTATTGATATGCAGTCTACGTGGACATATTACATGTTTAGACAGTTGATTGAAGGTTTTTGGCCAAGCTAGAGAGCAAGGGATGGCAATTTTGGTCTGTTTCGGTGCAAAAATACCCACAAAATTATAATGCGGTTCCCATCAACCTCAGCTGTACTTTGTGTTTAGTGCTAATTGACAAATGTTTGGCATGGTGAACACTAAAGATTAGCATGTTAACATTATCACTGTGAGCATGCTAGCATGTTTAATTAGCATTTTGCTCAAAGCACTGCTGTGCCTGAGTGCAGCCTCACAGAGCTGCTAGCGTGGACTGCAAAGGACTAAATGTGACAACATAATTTGTCTTTATATACAGTATATGAATTGGATTTGAAGTACAGTTGTAGTTCCCTCTTATATTTCCCTCCTTTTTCATACATTTGTTTGCACTTTTAGTTTAAAAAAGCCTGTTTTAAAATGCTCAGTGTATTGCTTTATGTGAACTATAGTATACGCTTGCTCCCTGGATGAACCATGTGAATAACTGGTCCCCTGGGACAGACGGGGAGTGTCCTAGCAACTCAGGAAATAATAAGACAACACAAACCACACAGCACATGTAAGATGAAAACAAAGCACTTCCACTGAAGTAAGATGTCCAACGCCACTTGGAAATACACCATGCTCATAATCCACGCCGTTGTAAAATGTCTATCTCATGTCAGAGCACATTTCAATCCTCTCAGATGATTTATAACCACTATAAAGATATTTGATATCACCACTCAGTCCTGATATCTACGGGATGACAGAGCCCCGTGGCAAAATAGATAGAGCTCAGCAGCCTATGAATCAAATCTTACTTGTCTGGGTATATTAAGAGATGGCTGCTGATAGCCAGCCGTAATGAAAAGACCCAGCAGCACAGCCTTAAAGGACAATGTCTCCATGTACATATTGGAGATAAGCGACCCTGTCGCATACCTCTATCCATCAATACATGTAACACTCATTAACTTGAGTCATTTCTAGAGATGTAAGCTGAGACTGAATCCTTAAAGCCTGCTACACTTTGGTAATCAACACAATCAATAAGGTGTGATTAAGTTTTTCATTTTCATGCAGTCTCACTTTTGAAGAACTCAAGTCTGATCTCCGTGTTCCTGCGAGATTTGTGAATGCATTATTAGAACACTCTGGTGTGATTGATATTTCCATTTCATTAAGTCCTAAAAAGCCTTTCATAACTTATGGTTTTATTAGATATTTCTCTATTTCAGTTGATTCCATGTCTGTTCAATAAGCCCAGCAGAAAGTATTTATCCTGCTAACAAAACATGACCTTGGAGAGCTGGAGAGCGGCTGCCTGCCTAGTTAACAAACTACAGGATTTTTCAGTGGTTGTTATTGGGATTCAGGACACTGCCAAAACCTCTGCAAACAGAAAAGAGACACCCAACAGAATTTTAACAACAGGCCTCGTAGCAACACTGATTGCAAGGCGCTCGAGTGTTCATGCGCAACAAAATCAATTTCTGCAAATTTTCCATTGGCACGGTGCTCTTCAGTAGTCAATGGATTCATTATTCAAATTATATTCTTCCTAACTTTAGTGTACACAGGGCATTAACCTTCCAGCACCCTTAAAATAAAGCACAGTGGGAAAAATCCTCAATTCAACTCCATCCTTTTTTTCCTCTTTCAGCCTTCCGGTGTGTATTCTATGACATAATTAACATGTATCAGTGTTGTTAGGTTTGTCAAACACCTCCCACTGATAGCAATACCACCCTTTGGCTAAATCTCAAGCATGCTTTTGAATCATGCCTCGCTTCAAGGCACTGCACTCAAGGCTGGTTGTTGAGTCAGCCCAGCAGGAAAGCACGGGTAAAGTACAACATGTTAACCCATGCATGACCTCGTTGGAAGACCAGAACGTCATCCTGGAAGATACGGCATGGACGATATGATCAGATCAAGGTGACCAAACAAGCATGTCTTAGCATTTTACTGCTGTTTATGTCATCCTGTAAGGGTTAAGCGAGTGAATCTAAATAATGCCAGGGATTTGTGACCTATACTATACTGATCTATAACGGCAGAGAGCTACAGAGGCAGTGAAATTGAGAAAGAAATGTTTAACATTATCAAGCTGGCGGTAACAGATGGAAAAGGTAGTTCATTTTATGACTGTTTAAGCTGATTCAGTACCTATGTAAGTGCCATAGAACCTATATAAGAACTTAAAAATAGATACTGCACTCTGCCTTTAGATAATCTTCAGAGGAAACCACAGTATCTACAAACAAAATGAGTTCTTTCATCTGTCTTTATCATTTTTTTTTCATAGAAAATAAACTTTTTTGGGGGATATTTGCAGAGCTTAGTTAGGTCTAAAGGTATTTAATGTATCTCTGTCCATCGCTATCAATATTAACTGTATATTGAAATGAATAATAAATTAATCTACAATTTAATACATTAAAATGTGTGATAACAGGTATTGTTTCGCTACATGTAGGTGTCTGCCTGTCCATTTACTATTAATATTTTTATTGATATCAGTTGAAACGTGCTATACAAATATAGTGTATTCATATAATAAATACATTAAAAATGTAGTTGATTTAAGAATGTGATTTAATTTTAAGGTAGTTACCGTTAGTAAAAGTTCATCTAGGTTTTTATCTCCATCTTTATTGATAGTTATGTGGAATAACAAACTGGATATATACATTTCTATAATGTATTTTTTTTCGTGTGGTAAAACTGATGCCAAAAAGTGAGATTCAGGTCTTAACTCAATTTGACCAACTGTGTGGTTACTGTTCTGGCTTGAGTTGCTTCTAATACACACCTCCTGTATTTTAATATTATCTTTATTTGTGTTGTCTGTATGCATACTACCACCCACTTCCACTCACATAAGAGCTCGTGCATTAAAAGTCAACTTCAGGTGACCTCTTAATAGGTTGTGGGCGATTGTTAAAGTGCATTAAATACTTCAAATATGCTAAAGAGATGCATTCAGGCTCTATGAATGTGAAAAGTTCTGATGTTTTTAGTCCTATATGCACAAGGCCAAATTCACACCAATGATTAAATTTTACAGCACTTAATTTCACAATCAGAGCGTGCAGCTGCAGACTTATTTCTCCCCTCGTCTGGCTTTCATGTGCTCTCAGACAGACAGGACATAAACACCCACGCACAGCACGCTCTCACTGCTGTCTCTCCACGTCTCCACACACCCATGCATATATAGTGTATATATATGCACTGTTTTTATTATATATAGATGTGTGTAGATATATATATATATATATATATATATATATATATATATATATACACATACACATCACAGCAGCACACCTTGATCCTAAAGCTTCCCAATGACACAGCGTAATCCGCAGAGGGACTCATTAAAAACAATAACCATCTCTTAAGTCCCAGCTTCACTCTGACAATGGAGACCTCTTCATCACACACTGAAAAACATGCTGAGAATTCAATGAGAGAAAAGGACTCTCGGGGAATAAACACCGACTCATTCACAAGTATTGTAAACTTAAATTAAGGGACGTGTCAAATAAGTTACGTTTGTTGACCTAATAGCCAGCAAAGTTATATGTAAGAAATGAACTGTACAGTGGATGGAAGGATGGAAGGATGGAAGGAAGGATAGATGGATGAAAGATGGATGGATGGAAGAAAGGAAGGATGGATGGAAGGATGGAAGGATGGATGAATGGAAGGTTCAATGGATGGAAGGATGGAAGGATGGAAGGATGGAAGAATGGAAGATGGATGGAAGATGGATGGATGGATGGATGGATGGAAGGAAAGATGGATGGAAGGATGGATAGATGGAAGGAAGGAAGGATAGACGGATGAAAGATGGATGGATGGAAGGAAGGAAGGAAGGAAGGAAGGAAGGAAGGAAGGAAGGAAGGAAGGAAAGATGAATGGAAGGATGGATAGATGGAAGGAAGGATAGATGGATGAAAGATGGATGGAAGGAAGGAAGGAAGGAAAGATGGATGGATGAATGGATGGATGGAAGGATAGATGGATGAAAGATGGATGATGGATGGATGGATGGATGGATGGATGGATGGATGGATGGATGGAAGGAAGGATAGATGGATGAAAGATGGATGGATGGATGGGAGGATAGATGGATGGATATATGGATGGAAGGAAGGATAGATGGATGGATAGATGGATGAATGGAAGGATAGATGGATGGATGTCTACCCTCTGCTTCTAAATATAAAGAATACGATGCAGCTCAGTGCCTGTATGAATCATCACAGAGCCGGAGTGCCAACCTGAGACCTATATTTGCCTCTTGCTCATTATAAAGTTTATCCTGTCATGTGTCCTAGACCAGTAAGTGTGATAAGAGGTGTAAATTGGAGGTGGTTAAGTTAGGAAGCACCTGAAAAAAGTAAAATGAGATCCTCTAATCTCCTTCTGTCTTAAGGACACAATTATAACGATGGCTTCTTCTCTAATATGTCATACGTTGGACTTGTGCCATACTTTTTTTTTTTTTTCAAATTACAGTGTGAGGGGCAAGAACAAATCAAGGGTAATGAAAAATACAACCGGGCCAAGTCTGGAAATGAAACAGGGCTGTATGAAAGATGCCCCCGTCTCCTGAGGAGGCATTATTAAATATTAAAGTGGATTTAAAATTGCATGCTCCTTAAGGGCATGTGTTGAGTAATTTTTATTATAGGCATAGCAGCCATTAAAACCCATATGAAATTGAGTGCATTAATATGGTTATAGTGTGTCAATCTGGCTGTCATTATTGGGCTGGCAAAAGTTATTTTATTTTATATATAGTGTAAAGTGTTTTTTATGAAACTAAATATAGTGCATCATGCAAGTAGTCACTGTGGGCCTGATATTATGTAACTTTTCCACTTCAGATCTCATGCACACAGCTACACCACAAATTTGGAAATAGCAATTAAAGAGGCATGTGCAAATGTTATAATAATAAAGTATAATATAGAATAACTTTTGCAATGTTTGTTTAAACGACCCAGGCAAACAGAGACAGACTTAACACCACAGGAATGATAAAACACTTTGCAAAGAATAGGTTGTTTTGGTATGTAAT
>CAKAOI010052721.1:0-10752 GCA_916701655.1 Sebastiscus albofasciatus
CTCGCTACATTCCTGATGGATTAACTGAGCTGTAAATGCCAAGGAAAAGACTGATACTGGAAACTTATTTCTAGGATCCTTATCCGTGCTGGACATCTCTAACAGATGATGGGATTGAAATTAAAGCCTGTTTACATACCTTACAGGTTTGCATACTTTACAGGTTTGTTGGAGCGCTCAAGTGACAGCATTCTTTTTTTTCTTCCGAAACACAATTTAAAAAGAGTTCCTTTTAGGTCTCAGATCCTATAAACTCATCTCATCTTCAACCGCTTATCCGGGGTCGGGTCGCGGGGGCAACAGCTCCAGTAGGGGACGCCAAACTTCCCTTCCCCGGGCCACATTAACCAGCTCTGACTGGGGGATCCCGAGGTGTTCCCAGGCCAGAGAGGAGATATAATCTCTCCACCTAGTCCTGGGTCTTCCCCGTGGCTTCCTCCCAGCTGGTCATGCCTGGAACACCTCTCTAGGGAGTCGCCCAGGGGGCATCCTTACACGATGCCCGAACCACCTCAGCTGGCTCCTTTCAACGCAAAGGAGTAGCGGCTCTACTCCGAGTCCCTCCCCCATTTCGGCCGCTTGTACCCGCGATCTAGTTCTTTTGGTCCTGATCCAGCCCTCATGACCAGAGATGAGAGTAGGAATGAAGCTTGATCGGTAGATCGTCACAACGGTGCGGTAAAGCGAATGCAATACCGCCCCCGCTGCTCCGATTCTCCAACCGATCTCACGTTCCATCGTCCCCTCACTCACGAACAAGACCCCGAGGTACTTGAACTCCTTCACTTGGGGTAAGGACTCATTCCCTCCCCGGAGGAGGCATCCTGTAAACTCAGATACATTATTAAACAGGTTAAGGTTATACTACAGCACAGAGGGAGATGGTTTGACCTCACAGTGCTGTCAGCCAGCCAGAGGCCACATGGCGGTGTTAAAGAGGTTTTTCTGCCCCCCTATTAAAAGGCTATTCACCTTGTCACCTGCCACTTGTGATAATTAAAGAAAACATTCTAATAGTTTCCACATTTGGCACCGTGTCTGCTCAGCACTGCTTGGCAAGCTCTCGCCACTCCTCCTTGCTCTCGACCAGCCTGTACCATACCAGCTCTCTCTCTCTGACAACACGACGTCTCTGTGAAAACATTTTGATACCGACTGATTATTTGAGACATTCAGGAAATCTATTATGGCCTTATCAAACTTTATGTCAGAGCTTTTCAGGGTAGGAAGTTTATCACAGTTGTTTTAAGAAGGAGGGGAAAAAACTCAAGCAAAGCAACTTCAAAAATACTAAAATACGACGTGTTCCCTTAAAGGAACAGCGCGCAACATCTCAGGGGCTCTATACAATATTCATAACTATGTTTTCATTAGTGTATAATCACCTGAAACTAAGAATCGTGTTTTTGTTTGGACAAACCAAATTCTGACTCTAGAGAAAGCCTTTCACGTTTTAATGTCACCTGAAGGCCACCGTAGTTCTCCGACACGCTTGTGAAACCGCGGTAACGTGAGCCGCAGAGTGTAAGTAGTGTTATTATGGTAAGGATGACCTCTGAGCGAGGCGAACAGTGTTACCAAGGTTACCGCAGTCTTGGAACGGCGAGGATTGAGCTCAGTTGGTTGCAATCTGCAACCACACCACTAGATGCCACCAAATCCTACACACTGTCCCTTTAAACTTGAAGCCAACATGCAATTAATTGTAACTCGTGCTTAATTTGACTCGACTCCCGACAATGCTCATATTTTTATTTTTTAAATTGACATATTAGATGTTACACAGATTTGTTTCGCTTAAAGGAACGATTCAACTCTAACATCAAACCAATATTCCTCTATGGTTCAGAGACGTGGAGGAAAACCATAAAGGAGCGATAGGCTTTGATTGAATGAATGAATGAATGAAAGGAACGATATGTAGGATAGCTGGCGTATAAAATAGGTAACAGCAGTCCAATATTAAAACACAGGAGCCGTGGCCCATCAGCTCCTCCAGTGGGACTTATAGCAGAGCACATTTTTACAATTTGAGGGTTACCTTCTAGACATGACCGCTTTAGCCTCCGGCCAGCAGCAGTAGTCTGAATCACTTCCCCGGCTGTGTGTCTCAAATACTTGATAACCCAGCTGCACACAGACCACAGAGAGATGTGCCGAGGCTTTTCAGGTCGGGTAGACTCTATCTGTTCGTTAGCTTGCTTCTTTGGCTGCAGAAGGTTGCGTTTGTATGCTAATTTGTTTCATATGTGGCAACAGGGACGGACGGGATCACACCGGCCAAAATAAAAGCAGAACACAACAAACCGGCTGGAGCATTGTTGTCGGAGAAGCCAGTATTTCAATTTACCATATTTCCTTAATCTCTGATGACATGTCATGGTAATTTTGTGATTTATTACATTAAATATATTAAATATTGGTCTTTTTAAGTCACTAATTTGTTGAAAAGCTGCATTATGCTCTGTCATTATTTGCTGTCTGTAGCCTCCTACTAGACAAGAACATCTTTGAAAGCAAGCATATACTGTATATTACGGACATGTTCAAATAATTACTATATATAAAAAAAAATCCCGTCTTGAGTTAAGTGTAGCCTTTCACAAGCCATCTGTTAAGATAACGGAGATCTCTTGCTCCAGAAACACCACGAATGATTCTGCGGCGATGCTCTTAAATCAATCCAAGACTGAAGAAATGAATCATGTCCCTGCGGTTGAAACACACCACTCGATGCTTTTGATGCACGCTGGTCTGCAGAAAACAACTGGTGTTTTGAAATCTTGTGCATCAGACAATGCATTATTGTGTGGAAAAAAGCAGCAAATCAGATGTTCTTCAAAGTCAGTTTTTACTTCGGTTGCCATGTGTTTTTCAAATATAACTCATTTTGGACCAAACCTCCTCAAATGTTCCCTCTTGCATAAATTGCAAATATCTATTTGGTAACACTTAATTATAGTAAAACTGCTATTTAATACTGAACACATTGTACAATATCTCTGAAAAATGCTGACATTTCTGTCACCTGTGGTAATAAGAAACACTCATGTGGCCCATGTTTATGTTGGCGGCGTACGAGAATAGCTCTTGTTTCTGTATCCTTGCACCGCTATATGGAGCTGAGAGAAAACTCACACAATGAAGACAATGATGTAAATATAAACAGGCCCTCACTGTTGCTCAATAGCAGGCTATCTTTGGTATTTCCACAGTTTGCCAAGAGGTGACGACCTACAATATGATGCTTAAATATGAACACATGGGACGCAAACTCCTTTAAATAAGTTACAATCCCCGTCTCCTCCTTTATCCGCTCCGCATCACTTCCCGCTTTTAATGACCTCACAGCTAATACGTTATGACAATTAGATAATTGCATCCAGCAATGTTTTATTAAATGAATATGTGTTGTGTAACTACCATCGCAGGACGAGTCTGAGTCTGTTCAGTGAGTTCCTCTCGCCTGTTGTGTGTTCTGCACATCCCGAGGCCTCACTACATGTACCTGGCACCCGGCCCTTCGCTCCTCAGTGTGTTCCTGAGGTCCTCGCGGGCCTCCCTGAGCTGCCGACTGGCCGGCTTGCGTCCAGCAGTTTATTTTTCAAAAACGGAAGAATGTCGGCCGCTCTGTTAAACACTGTGGTTTCACAAAGCTAACTTTAATAAGAAGGCTGATGAGAGACAGAGAGGGGAGGGCTGGAGATGTGGTTTAGGTGTGGGTGAGTAGTGTGCATAGTGTGTGTGTGTGTGTGTGTGTGTGTGTGTGTGTGCTGCAAACACACACAAATGTACAAATACACACCTGGAGCCAGTTGCATCAGCTGTTCTTAAGTTCAAATGTAAATTAAAATGGGTTGAAAACCTGGAGCCTTCATTACCCACAATGCAACTTGACCGCCAACAGCGCAGTCAGAGATTACGGTGTGTTATGCTGGTAAGTACACTTGTAGTCTTAAAGCTGAAGTCGGCAGATTGGAGCAAATATGATTAAAAAAAGTTATTTTTATAAAACGGTCGCTATATCGTGACAGTAGTACAAACAGGTCTCCTCCGGTGCTCCTAACAACATCTGCAAGATTTCACAGACCGGATGAAAACAAGCAGTAAGAGCTGATCTGAGGTCTGCTGTCCAGCTGCTGTCTATGAGAGCCGGCTGTCAATCACTCTGAACTCCGACCAAACGGTCAAACTAGGCAGCGCTGATCAAATATGAATCAATATTCTGTTACGTTAATGTCTATTTCTCTCCTCAGATGTTCTCAGAATCATCTTGTAGCACGGTTTAGCTGGAAAATGAGAAAGTTTGTGACGCCGCCGCCATTGTGAAATCTGGTGAAGGAACGTCAAGTTCCGGTCACATGACCGGAGCACAGCCAATAGGAACGCTCCCTTAATGAAATGACCTGTGATTGGTCAAAGTCTCCCGTCACGGGCTAGATGTTCTAAAGCCTGAAAACAGAGCCATGAGGAGGAGCAGAAGTCTAGTTATCTCTCAGAACACTTGAATTACAATATGCTGAAAGGTTATTATGGAGTTTTTGCCCAATGATGCCAAAGATATGTACTGCCAACTGCAGCTTTAAGCCCCAACACTTGAGGCAATTTATAAGACCAGATAAACTAGATAATACTTTGATAACTATAGGGATGGGCAATATATCAATATTATATTGATAACATGATATGAGACTAGATATTGTCTTAGATTTTGGATATGATAATATGGTATAAGTGTTGTCTTTTCCTGGTTTTAAAGGCTACATTACAGTAGAGTGATGTAATTTTCTAAACCTACCAGACTGTTCTAGCCTTATATCCACATTACTGATGATATCAATAATCTCATTTTGTAAATATTAAATAAAAGCACCACTGGTCACACCTGTAATATGGTCATAATATCGATAGAGGTGTTTGGTCATTTGAAATTCTCCATATCGCCCAGCCCTATCACTCTTAGATAGTCCACACTGAACACATGTCAGACTAAATACGAGATTATCTCCTTTAAAAATACACTTTTGTTCAGAAGAGACACGACCATCTCCAAACTAAATATCTCCAACTGCCCGAGAGGCTGCATTCCCCTCGTCTTCTACAAATAAACTGAGCGCACTGGAGCCGTCCAAGATCCTCTTCCAAACAAGAACAAGATATCAAGAAGAGTCACTCGTTTTTTATTTGACTCTTACAAAGACCAGAGGGGAAGAACGAGACGCACCGACTGAAGGATAGAAGTAACCTGAGGACACGAGGCTCGCACAGCTGTGTGTTAGAGCTGCTGTCCATATGACGATGGTATCTGTAGTCTGCGATATAAGCTAGTGTTAAATACAAAGCAGGCTGCGAGGAAAGAAGGGCGACGGGAAGAGGGGGAGGCTATTTCCTTCCTAACAATGTCCATCATAAAGCAATAACCATCGACATTTAAAGACTTAATCCCAATATATAACACAGTAGTTTGAACGTATTTAACACATTTCTTAATTGACGTATTGAAGATGTATAGTATGACAGGTTAAACATTTAGGGAAACCACTCTGTGTAGCAGAATCAAAAGATTAAACTGTATATTTTATTCCCTGGTTTGAATTCTGCAGCGTCATCATGTGAAAAGCCGACCGGGTCGTCTGCCAGAGGATCCCGTCTTCATAACTGACTTCATACGCCGTGAATTTAAAGCGTTGCAGCCAGTCACTGGGAGCCGCACACTAAAACACATGCCCGCAGACATTAAAACAAACACACGTGCACAAAATACATGACTGCAAGGCTAGCACACACAAGCAGAGACTCGCACATGTGTGCACACACACGCAGCTAGTTATGGGATGCTCTCCAGCATATTACTACTTGAAGCCCATAGCTATAGCGGAACAAATCTGAAAACGAGACCACTTATGGAAACAAATTTCCTGCGTTTATTATATTAAAATGGTCATTAATGGATCTTATATGGCCGGTGTATTTGTCCTGTGGCGATAGATTGTGTAGGTAGCTGCAAGCTTCCTGTCTGATTTATGGGGGGCTTTAAAAACAAAATGCAGTCCGCTGGCCCCATAGTGGGTCTCCCTAAAGCCGGCTTTCCCCGTCAGGCAGGAAGCTGGGCGGGGAGAGCGTGCAGCCTCCAGAGAGAGAGAGGTTGATCCCCAGACGGGCCGGTTAACACCAGGAGACAGACACAAGACGTTATACTGACAGACAGCGGGAGCAGAATAGTAACCCGACACATATGTAGGAATTTGGAGTCGCAATAAATACAAATAGCTGTACCCGTACCCGTACAGAAAGCAGACACAGATTCATGCACATTTTTGTCTGTATGTGTACCAGCGGGCAACTGGTGCAGAGGTACTGTAAATCTGCATTCTCTTTAACAGCCAGCAGGGGGCGACTCCTCTGATTGTATAGAAGTCTATGAGAGAATGAGCCTACTTCTCTCTCAATTTATTACCTCAGTAAACATTGTAAACATGAGTTTATGGTCTCAATCGCTAGTTTCAAGTCTTCTTCAATACAGCATGATGTTTATTTAGTAAATGATGGTCCCATTTAGAGTCAGATAGACCATAAAGCAGGGGATGCTTTAGGGCGGGGCTACCTTGTGATTGACAGGTCGCTACCACGGCGTTGTGCGGTCTGGGAGTAGTCCGTGTTTTCATCTTACAACTTTAACCCTTTCACAGCGTGTTTTCACTTCATGAAAGTTAATATAACATTTTTGGTTGCCTAAAAAAATGTCTTATTCAGCGTTCGGTTGTGCTTAGCTCCACCCTCTGGTGTCAGAAAAACCAAGATCTCTGGGCCTCAAAACGGCAGTCCACAAAACCAATGGGTGACGTCACCGTGACTACGTCCACTTCTTACATACAGTCTCTGATGTCGACATGTTAAATGAGTCGAGGAACCCCGCTGTGAACATGCTCTCTCAGTTATATAAACACACATATATGCAGGGTCTGTGTTCCCTTTCAGTACATTAATGTGCTCTTATCTGATGGAAATTGATCTGACGGCACAGCCAGGCGTCTGACCTCTTGCCCTCATACACTAACACCAAAGGCCCCTTAGATGCCCAATACCGACTGAAGGGGATCAGTCCTGACTAGGACTTAAAATACAAACTTGAGGACACGCAAACAGTGTTTTCAACTCAAACAAACAGTTAAACACAAACTGTCAGTAATATCCTATAATTACTGATCAATAAATCAAACACTGTATATCTAGAAGGGCTTGATTGATTGATTGGTCGATGAAATATCAGAAATACAGAGAAAAATGTCATATCATCTAATCCCCAATGTATTTTTTCAGGAAGTAAGAAGCATTGCTTATAGATTCACCATTATGTATTTTGTAATTCATCTAAATGTTCAAAAGGTTACACCATTGAAGACCTCCTCTGCAAACCTCCTTAAAACATGAAAATCCCCCAGAGTTTCAATGGATGGGTGATGACTGCGTTGTTTTAGCACCCTCTCCTGCTGCACAGACTCCAGTGACTCTCTGGTGACTGAGTAACATTAACGGGTGCATCTGGCTGGCATTTCATTTTGGGCCCGTGCCCGAGTGTAGGCCGACTGCGGGCCCTCTAGCTGGTATCAGACCTGTTAAACAGCCTTTTAATGCAAATTGCAGAGATGACAATACACTCCCCCTACACAGGACACATACAGCCCCCACATGGTTCTAATTAGCTAAGGCACCATATAAAGGTGTTGTGTTCATGTGTAAGTAATGAATAGTGTGTAGGTTTGTGTGTGAGTATACGTATGGTGTGTGTCTGTTGAGGGAACGGGCGGGTGTTAATTGCAAACACCTGAAGCTTGTAAGCAGAGTTGGACTCTGCGACATAGTTTGCCTAAGCCTTTACGACTGCTGGTCGCGTCGTATCTGTGAGCATAAAAGAGACACAACTGTCCACTGAGAAGCTACGAGAGATAAAATGTCCCTCAAATACTATTTATAGGCAGTGTCTCCGCTGCTCCAGTGGTGACTGAACCAAAGGGCTTTGCACTCAAAATACTTTCATTTTTCCTCAGAAGGAAGTCATTCAGTCAGAAGTGTCAACGAGACACTCAACATCATCATTCCCAGCGCTGCTGCGGTAGTGCTGCCCCCTGTTGGGCCCCTGTTTTCATGCACGCTGAAAGGTGAGCACCCTGATGTGGAGGGCATAGCTTTAATGGCAGAAATGCCGCTCATGCTGTCTCTCACACACACATACAGGCAGAAATACCTTGGCCTGTGATCCTGGTGGTGAGAGATTCAAGTTTCAGGTGGGAAGAGCTGGTGCTAAAGGCAGAGGAGGGTCTCTTCTTACAGTGTCGTGTTGAGAGAGGTGCCTCCGTCGGCCCCTCAAAGGCTCAGGGACAGAAACTCAGACTCACACAACACCACACGCAGCCATATGAGACCATGACCAGACTGTACACTCACAAGGACACAGATGGGATGCACACATTTAGGCACAGCTCAGCTCAGATACATGTACGTATATAAAAACCTTTTGCATGATGAGTCACATACAATGTTTAGCATAAACACATGCACACTCTTGATAGTACCCAGCTCTCTTAAGCACAAAGCACCTGGAAAACTCTCAAAATCTAAGTTTAATCGACCGAGAACCCCTCTTTAGAAATAAACACATTTTATGGAGAAGTTAACGAGTGTATTGAGCAATCTGGGGTATTGTTGGTACGTGAAAAAAGTACATGCTCACGGGCATTTGGTTGAATCGAAGCCGCAATAAACAAAATAGCCTTTGTTCCACCAAAAAAAAAAGGACACCATATTTCAAGACCAGAAACCGGAAAGAGAGAACTTTAAATAGACTTCTGAATAGTTGTGGAGAGATTGCATTTCAGTGCCAAAACCACTTGATTGCACAGCAGTTCAGCAAAATTGACAGGAAAATGGGAAGCAACATCTGATACAATAATATGATCTAATGGAGAAATTACACTCAAATGCACGAGGAGCCAGCGAGGGCAGCGCAGGCTTGACCTGCACGGGCAGCTTTTGACAAGGTACCTCTCATTACGATTTTACTGAGTCATGCTTAGTAGAAATGCACTGAATGTATAAAAGTGGAACTACAGCAGCAAACTACCACTTGCATTGACAGTACCAGTGGCTTTGGCTGAGCTGACTCCAATGCAAACAACAAACACTTCTTGCACCAACTTCGCTGACCAGCCAGACAGAGTCAGCGAGCAGCAGCTATCTTGGCACAGCAGACTTCAACCTGGAACACAGAATGTGTTGAAAGCGGGCCAGAAATTCCACTTGTGAACGCTTTCACCTGTTCTTGTTGTTGCAGGGCTATTCACACCCGGAGACAAAGAGAGAGAGAAAGACAGAAAGAAAGAAAGACAGAAAGAAAGAAGAGCCACGGGGAGAAATTTCCCAAATGTGCAGATGTGCATCTTAAAAACTCTGTCAACCTCTGTCGCAACTTCTGGATGCAAAACTTTAAAAAGAAGAAAATGTGCAAGCAGACACTCAGTGATGACGGTAAGATCCCACTTGAGTTTTTAAACTGGAATGCCAGCCTCAATAAAACATACACACATCCTGTTGCTAAACCACAAGTACCTCTCCACAGGTGAGGTAAAATAGCCCATATGTTAAATACACAGCTGATCAGTTGGTCACACACACTGATGTTCATCAAATATCACAGCAGCAGCTTTACCCAAATTAAAATCAAATGCCATCTTTCTCTAATTCACAGGCCTAACAGGGGGACTCTGTGTGTAACATGATGTCGATCACACACTGTTCTCCAACCGTGGAACTATCACAAGCCCTGTAACGAACACCGCGAGCCAAACGTGGCTGATCTTGGCACACGGCTGCTCCATCTATTAAAGTGAGCATCCCCCACTGCCACGAGGCTGTAGGGCTCAGGCTGGACGTCCCAACCCCGCTGGTCTGCTGAGTGCAGATCCCTGCCGTCACAGTACGGGCACTACGCTGGCTCAGGGGCCGTGATCCTCTGCACGCACACATACACTCTTTAAAGTTCAGGAGAGCTGCTGAAAGCATCATAGGCTGACAGATGATCAGGTTTCACAAGCAGTCAGTCATGCTGGGACTGAGCTTACTTTGTGTTTGTTTTGTTTGTGTGTTTTGGTAAGTGGTACAAATGCTACGAAGAGCAGAGACATACCTGGAGGACATGAGCACTCTTGGCCGACATCCCTTGTTGTCCGCAATTTTGGCATCAGCACCACCACTTTCTGCAAACACACAAAACAAATTCCAATGTAAGATAAAAAAAAAGCCTCAATATATTCTCAATGTGGAACTCATTATTAAGAATTCAGAGAATGAAATAAGACTAAAAATAATCTCAATGATTACCAATAACAATTATGAGATCATAAACTTCCTCCCATTACATACAGCTTAAGGAGCTTCCTCCTTGTGATAAAATTATAGCTTGGAGTCTCATCAGTGGTTATGTCACCCTATAAAGAGCTTTAACTGCAAACTAATTGGCCAGCTGCATGCAAGGTTGATCCCTACGGTCATGCATTAAAAAGGACTGATTTGTCCAGAAGAGATGGAGTCTAACAGAAGGAGAAACATAGTTACATGGGTTATCACGCATGCACATATACAGATGCTTGGAGGTGACCTGATGCTAAGGAGGATGCATGCATGTGCCCATGTAAATGATATATATATATATATATATATATATATATGCGCTCCCCCCCTTTTTATTTTCTATTA
>CAKAOI010052721.1:10839-26077 GCA_916701655.1 Sebastiscus albofasciatus
CGCCCCCCCTTTTTATTTTCTATTAACTTATTTGTTGATTTAATTTATTATTACTCTCGGATTTTTGTATTATTATTGTTTTTTTTATTATGTGTGTTTCTGTTTGGAATGTTGAGGTTGTTTTCTCTGTAGTGTACTTGATGGGTTTGTCTGTAAGCTCATCTACTTAAAGGTTGGTTTATAGACTGTTGTAATTGCAAACAGTGGATTGCATATATGAAAACAGCCTTGACAAAAAGGAACGTATACAAAAAATAAAAAAGGACTGATTTTAGGGGGAATCATTTAGGATGCAATTGCCAAAAAAAGTGCCAAGTCTGTGCGTTTGTCAACCCACTGCATTATGTTCCCTGGCTATTAGAACGCAGCTGCTCGAGTCCTCACTAAGACCAAGAAAGTGGATCATATCAGTCCAGTTCTGAGGTCTCTACACCGGCTCCCTGTCTCTCTCAGAGAACTGATTTCAAAATACTGCTGCTGGTTTATAAAGCACTAAATGGTTTAGGGCATTTCTGATCTTCTGCTATGTTCTGAACCATCCAGGTCATCTGGATCAGGTCTGCTCAGTGTCTCCAGAGTCACAACTAAACATGCAGAAGCAGTTTTTATGCACCAAATATCTGGAACAAGCTCCCAGAAACCTGCAGGACCTCCAACTCTGAGTTCTTTTAAATCAAAGCTTCAAACTTTCCTGTTTGCTGCTGCCTTTTATTAAACCAGATAATGATCTTATATACTGCACTAGAGCTTTTACTCTTGTGTGTTATACTTTATTTAAGCTTTTATTTTTAACTTGTTTTTATTTTCTAATCTTTAATGTTTTTATAATTGTTTTAATTATGTCTTAATGATCTTTTGCACTTTGTCTCAATGTTCTTGAATGTTTATGTAAAGCACTTTGAGTTGCCCTGTTGCTGAAATGTGCTCTACAAATAAAGCTGCCTTGCCTTTTACGCACATTTTACGCACAGGCGTGCAGCATGTCTCAGGTACATAAACACACAATATATGCATTTATCAATGACATCATGTACCTCTTCAACGAGCCTCCCTATTGAGGTGCTCAGCTCCGGGATAAGGGTCCCATCCTCGGTTAAACAAGCCCCGTGCGGCGGCTGGAAGACGGACGCTTTGTCCATCTCCATCTGCAGCCGGCTCTCCAGCTGGAAGGTCCTGAGGCTCATCAGAAGACACACGGTGATGGAGCTCAGGGACATCAGCATGCACAGAGAGATGGTGATAGTGATGGTGATGGGGAGACCTGGAAGACACCGCTGGAACAAGGACTTGGGCTTACTTTCCCCCATAGAGTCGCTGCAGGTATCCATGCTGAAAATCCTGCAGAAGTCCTCTTGATGCACAGGAAAAATGTCTTGATGTAGCTCTGCAACCAGACTCTAATCAGACTAAGCAGCTCACTTTAACTCATGCACAACCCTCAACCTACACTGGGCTCACGGTTCAAAGTCTTAACTTAGTGTTGGAACAAGAGGCAGCTGCAGCAGACAGATGGGAGCGATCTGGATAGCAACCAGAGAAGAGAAGAGAAATAGAAAGAAGCGCCCTTCTAAAAACTTGCAGGTCCTTGTTTTCCTGTTGGGGAGTTTCCGACATGCATGTACAAGTGCAAACTACCAATGAGTCCGATTGTTTTTGCCTCCCTAAAAGTTTGCACGTTGAGCTCGTAGAGATGCGCCCGCCCTGTTCAGCACCACGTGGGAGGCTGCAGACTGACAGCTGACTGTGAGTGACACTGTGAGGGTTTAACTCAGCCAACCAAGCTGAAAATTGCTAAATAATTTATTGTTTAGGAGACTTCCAAGTTTCCCACAACTGTGATTTGTGAAGAACAACATGACACTTTGGGGTCTCCTTTTTCCCCTAGAGACAATATAACAAAATGAAACCGAGTTGTACATGGCCAATAGCAGACATACATTTCTGTCTCACTTTTATGGTACTTTAAAAAAAAGAAAAAAGTGATAAATCTGGACATTTGAGAGGCTGGAACTAGCAAATGTTTGTCATTATGCTTTATAAAAAAAGGACTTACAATTAATAGATTATCAAAATTGTTGCTGATTATTTTTCCAAGGATGACCAATCGATGAATTGTTTCAGCTGTAATTTTAAAGATCATAAACCGATTAAAGGTACCATATCATAAAAAAGTGAGATTTTCATGTTTTTTAATTATAAAGCAGATTTAAGTTCTATATAAATACTGTGAAAGTATCGAGACGCTCAATCCACAGGGAAATACACACAGCCCGTATTCAGAAACTATGCATTTGAAACAAGCTGTCTGGATTTCTGTCCATTTGTGATGTCACAAATATACAATGTTTAGACCCTTTACACCGTTTTAAACTAAATGTGTCCTAGTTTATTTCCTGTTGCAGTGGATGTAAATGATACTTTGGGTTCTCCTTTTTTCCTCTGAGGGACAATATAACAAAATGAAAATGACCAAGAGCCGCTCATAGCAATAGCAGACATAAATTTCTGTCTTACTTTTATGGCACTTTAAAGGTCCCATATCATAAAAAAGTGAGATTTTCATGTTTTTTTATTTTTTTTATTATAAAGCAGGTTTAAGTTCTATATAAATACTGTGAAAGTATTGAAACGCTCAATATATGGAGAAATACATACACCCCGTATTCAGAAACTCTGCATTTGAAACAAGCTGTCCAAACATTTCTGTCCATTTGTGATGTCACAAATATACAACATTTAGACCCTTTACACAGATTTAAACGTAAACATTCTAAATGAGTCCCAGTTTATTCCTGGTTGCAGTGTATGTGAATGTCATCAGCTGACAGGAAGTACACATGGACCCAAGCTGTTGCCTAGCAACGCAATTCTGTCAAAATGCACTAACACGGAGCGTTTCAGACAGAGGGTAAATACAGGCATATTCAGGCAGACAGTACGAGGAAAATAATATTAATTAATTAATTTTAAATATTAAAGTATGCAAACATGTTCTAGTAGAAACCCAAAATACAAGTATGAACCTGAAAATGAGCACGATATGGGACCTTTAAAAAGGGTTCATCCATCACCGTCATCGCCTCTATTACAGTCCCGCCATAGACTAAACTAACGGCTATTCCTGTCCTGTTAGGATGTGCACCTAAATGAAGCCTCTGTTGATGCATTGTCCTTCTTCATCAGTTGGGTAAACAAAGACTATTTATCTATCTACTATTATTTATTTATGTATATTAACCCTTGGCCTGTTTTGTGTTTTATGTTACTTTTTATTTATTTAATTTTTGTGTTTGTTTTTATTTATCCCTTTATATGTATTGTTTACCTATGTGTTGATTTATTTGTTCTTTGTATTGTTTAGAAATTTAAAATAAAGTTTATTAAAAAATAAGAAGTTAGCTGTTAGTTACTAGTGCTCCCACGTTCAATCCTAAAACTGGAACAGCTCGACTAATATGAATACAGTAATTTAGTATTTTGAAGTCTGATAATAGTCAGAAGTATTCTTTTAGCTCTGAAACCCACTATTTCTGCTTTGTGAAATTTACTGGTTTGAAACAGTCCAGTCACTTCTAATGCAGACTTTAACTTCAATAAGGCCCAAATCTTTCAACAGATATAAAGATATATATATAAAGAAAAACAGAGTGACATTTTTTCCAACATCACTGTGCTGTTATGTTAAAATGACTCTACCATGTTGGCCTGCAGGCAACATGGTAGATCTTACAGCTTTTTACTGCCATCCTGTGGATGAATGCAGCTACTGCACCTGAACGTCTCAATCACTGCAGACACGCTTCTATCGTCTTTTCACGTTTATTGAGAAAATGTAGGCAACATTATACTGCAAAAAAGTTACACAAGCAGTCAGTGAAAAAAATTCTATGTACAAGGACCTTCCACCTGCAATAGCTTTTTTTTTTTTTTCATTACAGCTACAGTGCTGAATAAATTATTACTGGTGAGACTCTCAATCTGTTACATTACCAATCCCTTGACGATGCACAGAAAGAACATGGACACAATTGGACTATTCATGAATAAAAAAAAAACAGCTCCACCAGTATAAGCTTAGGAGCTACGAATTAAATTACACTGGCAAATAAATAGAAATCAATTAAGGGGGATTTCATTACATCAAAACATGCCACAGATGAAAACAGAACACACTGGCTGAGGACATGACACAGCAAAGCAGGGCAGTGGACTGATACAGTCAGTTATGGTACACCTCTCCTGGAGAGTCAGGAAGTAGAGGCTGGCACTGAATACCATGATAGATGTCATAGTGACAGCCCGGCCCTGACCAGGGTGACAGGTCAGAGGTTTACAGGTTCAGGAGTTCAGTCTTTTTTTCTGCTACCGCTGTTGCTTCTTCTTCTGCTGGTGCTTCTCCTGCTGGTGGTTCTGCTGCTGGTGGTTCTGCTCTTGTGGTAGCAGGAGAAGAAGGAATGTCTGAGGGCCTGCTCCAGACTGAGGCGCTTAGCTGGGTCATACTCCATCATCTTCTCTATCAGGTCAAACAGCTGCTGGTGGTCTTCGCTCTTAGACAGCATGTAATTCTGATGGGAAAGGAAGGACAATGTGTAAAATAAGTCCCGATTCATTTAGTGCTCTCCATTTTAATTGTAGTTTCTATATTACATGTGTGAACTATGTGGCGCATGTACGGGGTGGACGACACAGAAAACAGAGCCCTGCAGTAAATACTAGTTTGGCGACGCTCAAATTTTGTTTTTGAATGAGACTTTCAGATTATAATTCAACTTATTTTTGAGGTAGTCGTTTATAGTGTTGTTGAAAAGGAATCCACTTTGTGTGACGTCTTTCCACGCACAAGATGCAAAGGTCAATTTAATCTTTTTTCATGTAGTCAAGCAGCTGAGCTCAGTGGCTGCATGCAGCAAATCAGGAACCCTGTCCTTATTGTGAAGCCAAACATTATAGAAGCAAAGAATCAAAACGGTGCTAGATGGCGCTGCCTTTTGTAAGGCACTTTGTAGGCGGATGTTTTGCTGGCGTCCAATAGTAGCTTTCAGTCAAAAATGTCAGAAGCATAGCTGTGCTGCTAGCGGGCTGACGTTGCAATGGAATAAACAATCGTCTTTCACTTCTTATCAAGATGGGTTCTTTGGTGACGCTCCAGGCTTTGAACAATGTTGTAACTCTGAACAAACATCAGGTGGCTCTTGGATGTACTGATGGCTTGCGTGCTAGCTAACATGGAAACATTTGGAGTTGTTTGAAGGTGTATTTGATAAATACAGATGTATTTTCAGATGTGATTCTTAGCGCTCAGGAAGACACAGACTGTATGTGGCGATCTCCAGTATTATTCCTCTTACCTTGAGGGGTTTGCAGTGTTTCTTGACATATCTCCCAGAGGAGCTTAGTCCGTCCCAGTCCAGCCTGCCCCGGTGAACATACCGACGTTTCCTGTACACACAATGAAAATAAATTAAATTAAACTCCACCTGCAGAGCATGTTCAGGTCGCCTTATCGATTTTGTTACAAATCTTTTGTTTAGACATTAAAATCGTCCAGTTAGTGATCCACGTACTTGGTTTTCTGCAGGAGGTTGGTGGGGATGGGACCCAGGACTCTCTCCATCATAGCAAGGTGCTCTTTACTGTCATGAGTCTGAAGGAGAAAACAATATATAACACATCTGGTCAAATGCCATGGGAAATGTCACAGTATTACTAATTTCATTCTGCTCTCTACTGCCACGTACCTGGAAGAGAGTAGATCCAAGGTAGTACTCAATGAGTATGCAGCCTACGCTCCAGACATCACAGGAATGGCTCCAGCCCAGATCTGAAAGAGACAATGTTAACTAAATAACAAGTCACCACTAAAGGATCCGTCTGTAGTGCTTTAAAACAAACCACGTACCTAAAATGACTTCAGGAGCGCGGTAGTGACGTGTCGACACCACAGAGGTGTGGTGCTCGTGTTCATATGTGGCGTTACCGAAGTCCACGATTTTCACATCTGGGTTCTTCAAAGTCCGTTCATCCCGTTTCTGAGGACAAGAACATAATCATGCTAATCATCATCATGCACACAGCTGCCGATGCATAACAAGAACTTTTGGTATTTGGCCGATACTTCAGCAGGTAGGATTTTTCTGGATAAATATTTAGGAACACTTACCATTTCAGAGTTGTACTCCATATCATAGTCTGAATCAATGAAGAGAATATTCTCAGGCTTCAGATCTGTGTGAGTCAGTTTGTTGTTGTGCAGAACTGAAAGACAAGACCACACATATTAAATCAAGCCATTTGTTTTTACACATATTGTAATTTCTGTCCACCTATGTGTCTATTACTCACATCGCACACCCCGGATGATCTGGTACGCCATGTGCCTGATGTGTTCTATGGGGAAAGGCTGGAAATTGTTTTCCTTGAGGAAATCATAGGTGCTGAGGCCAAGCAGTTCAAAGGCAATACAAACGTGGCCGTGGTAGTCAAACCAGTCCAGTATGTGTACACAAGCACTAGAGAGGAGGAGAGGTGTAGAAGATGCAAAGTAAGTTTCTTATGTGCAAATTCAGAGAATATTTTCACATGTGATGACCAGATTTTTGTGGTATGAAGTTACTATGGATTGACTTACTATCTCTTGTCAGTGTCAAGGGACTTCAACTGCTCAAGCACCTGTACCTCAGACATCGCTGCCTCACGGTAGCGATCTATGTTTTTAATGATCTTCAGAGCCACTCGAGCTCCATCACTGGAAACACACAATATAAATACTATTAGCATCAAATGTGTGAGAAAAAAATATTACAAACATTGAGCTGTAAGGAATATTTTCTTACTTAGAGTGATCAATGCATTCGACGACCTTCCCAAAGGCACCCTCTCCTAGAGTAGACACAACCTCATCTACAGAAAATAGAGAGTTGAAGTTAGAAACACGGCACTGACGAACTGAAACACTGCCCTTTGGCTGGTGCACTGCCTGATGTTTGATAGCTCTGTTTGGCTCACACTTACAGGATATAAACAGGATTCTGAACACTGGAATATAACTCAATACTAAATATTTTACACTGACAAGCAGTATTTAACCAAAAAAATTAAGTCTATTGGCCCAAATACTTAATTCTCTAAATTAATGTTTGGAAATAAAAACCAGACAAGAGAGTGAGAGAGACAAAGTGTGAACAACAGTAGAAAAAAAAGGTATATATTCTATACATCTCGCTCTCAGCATGTCTCCACTGTGATAGATGAGGTGACCCTCGCCATCATCCTCAACACTCCTGGATCTTTTCCTGCTCCTGCGCTGTTGGCTCCTCCTCTGCACCGGAACCGCCGCAATCCGCCATCACATCAATAACCCATCAGTCAGCCAGCACCAGGCCACAATGCGACATCGTCATTCATTCAACCAGGCCAAGGGGGGGAGGTGTAGGGGTGGATAGATTCGGCCCGTTCAGTAACACCGCCAGGCGAATGGACGGAGCAGCAAATTCAAATTCAGCCCCGTCAGAGAAATTGGGCGCCAGCCACCACATAGTGTGTGTTACAGAAGAAAAACATGGCAACAAGATTTTCAGATGAGAGACTTTCTCAGAGTAGTACAGAAAAAAAACTGAACTTGATTGATTACAGTCTATCTACATGTAGTTCTTAGTAACTCTTCCGAAACAACTTCATTCTTTACTATCACGTCCCATAACTAGCCACTAAGATTTCAGCACAAATACTGGGTCCACTTTTCTCTAGCAAATCTATAAACACTCATAATCCCTTACTTCCTGAGACCCCAAGTCCCCTACTTGTTATTACTGGAAATCATGCTTAATAGTGAAGAGTGGGACACACAGAGAGACAAAGAGATAGGTGTTACGCATTGGCTAAACACCAGTGATGACCCATTCGATTTGGTGGCAAAGACAGGAGAGGGGAGTAGAGGGGAGAAGGAGTTTCCCGTACCGAGGAGGACCGGTGGCGAGAGTGGCTGCGCCTACGCCTTCGGTCTCGATGCCTGCCGCTGCTTCGCCTGCTGCGACCACTCCGACCACTGCGCCCCGATGACTTGCTGTAGTGGTGCCAGTCACGATCTCTGTCCTTGCCGGTGCCTTCGCGGCTGTCCTCCTCACAGGCCATGCCAAAGCTGTGGTCGTTGGTGGTTCCTTCCCTGGAGTCCAGCCTCTGGTTCAAACTGCGGGTCTCCAAGTAGTGCCTGCAGCCAAAACAAATCAAAAACACAAATCAAAAACACAAATCAAAAACAAGGACAAGAAAGCGTAGGTCATCTCAGGAACAGCCCAGTTCCTTGTCTGTGATAACACTCTCAAATGAAAACTGTATATGATGGTGGTAATGGTCCGCCCGTTGCCTGACACTCTATCCCCTGAGCCTTTTATGTAACATTTGTAATTAGCAACATACTCATTACTGCCACCAAACACCAAGCATCCTGTTCAAAGAGCAAGAGCATTTTATTAATGGTTTATCACTTTGTAAATAGGACTTTTAAGGGTATGCAAATGGCCACATTGTAATGTCACACATTTGGGCAATTTTAGCATTTATACAGCCGTCTCCTTGGCAACCTGAACCACGCCTTCCCTAAAACTCGTGCACCCTGACAGAGAGCCACATTGGCAGAGTTAAAGTATGAGGCACTCAAAGTTGTCGAAAGTTTTTCGGTACAACCTGATAGTGCGTAATACGATCTGTGATTCTGCACCTGCAGTTCTCAGTACGCCACAAGTGAACACCTACGTGGTACCATTTCTGCCAATATGAAATGCAGAGAACTAAAAGAAATCTCAAGGAGAATGTGTTTATTGCTTACATAAAAACTCCTTCCAACAATTCCTTATATAGGCCTTGCTGTTTGACATCCTAATGTTTGCTCATTAAGCTTTGCTTAGAATGTTACCAAACTCGTCCAGTACACCCATCAAGCAGGCCGTGTTAGCACTTAAGCATCTAAAAAGGTCCAAGAAATCCCTAGAGACCTTGCACCCTGCTGGTGTCAGTTGTCTTCCAGGAGGAAGTCTGCCTCTCTACAGAATTAAAATTAGAGCAGACCTTGAAAACATATAATGTAACCCCATGGGGCATCATACAAAAGCTAGAATTGCAAAACATATCAACTTTTCACCAGATGACAATGAAATTGCAAATTGACTATCATTTAAGGGCAAAAGGATTCATTTTAAAAAGTGTATCTGACATGCCATTACGACAGTTAACACTGCAAGTTCGATATGAAGCACGAGTTGTTTACAAATAACAAACTTTATTAGCCTAACTGGAAGTTCATCTCAAAACATGGCAGCACAAGATACTAAAATTCTGAAACCAAGTGGAAGACACAATATATCCTTTTTTAAATTTTCATCACATTATTTATCAAAACCTTTGAAAACCTTTCTACAAAAAGGTCAATAAAATGCATTTACTTCATACATTATATTATTAATGAATGTGGTATTTACCCATCATAAAACTTGTGTTGAATGTGAGTTCTTCTGGACTTATTTTCTCTTTCGCTGCTGTGCGAATCTTGTTTCCTTCGCTTACGACACTCCATCCTCTCTTCCCAGCTGTACTCGTCAAGCCAGACACCCGGAGAGCGCATTCGTTTCGAGTGGCGCATCTGAAAGACAAATCAAAATGGATATTCCACTTAATCTTAAAACACATTAAATTCTGGTATTTATCAATCAATGCAATGTTTTTGTAGCCATGGACTCAGCTGCAGCATTACAAGTGGGATTGTCTCTGGAGATACTTCTCCCCAATGCAAAAGACCCAATATTATATTATATTATATTATATATGTATTACCTGTGAGTTTTAAAATTGATTTTAAGATTTTACTGCTTGTTTTTAAAGCCTTAAATGGTCTGGCTCCTGCCTATATCGGTGATTTGCTGACTCCCTATGAGCCTGATCGATGCTTGAGATCCTGTGGCAGGAGATCGTACCAACAGGTCCAAAATCCAAACTTGTCAACAAAGGTGACCAACCGGGCCCCTCAGCTGTGTAACTCCCTAACTGAGGATATCAGGCAGGCAAACTCAGTACCTTCCTTTAAATCTCTTCTTAAGACTCACTTTTATATTATGGCTTTTTCTTAACTGATGGTGCACTGTTGTAACTATTTATATGATTTTATTTTGTATTTATATGATTTTATTTTGTTTAGATTTTAAGTTCTGGGTGTTAATTATTTGTATCATGCTTTTATTGGAAAGCACTTTGTAACCTTGTTTTGAAAGGTGCTATATAAATAAATAATAATTATTATTATGTATTGTATGTGGCAGCAGCCAGCTAAGATTGAGAGCTGTATAACATTAAAAGAAACAATAAAAAAAAGTGAGCAGAGCTGAAAATTTAAATGTAGTCTGCAACAATTTTAATAATCTTTTTTCATTTAAAAAGGAAAAAAATACAAAAAATCCCCGGCTTCAGCTTTTCATATGTAACGTTATATCATTAATTAAATATTTTTGGAGTTTTAAACGATTATCCGAGAAAATATTCAGCAAAATAAATCGACAGTGAAAATTATGGTTGGTTGCAGCTCTCAAACCAAAAACCTTCCATCACTGTGTAACATTAGCTGACTGCAAACAAACAGATAATCCCTAATGCAATGCATGCAAGAACGTACGTTAAACGTTAATAAAAAACATTTAATTATATAACGTTAGCTTACTAAACGTTACTTGATAAAATGTTAGTAAAGTACTTGATGCAAGGAACTTATAACTTGAGGTCAACATTAACATTAAGGAATTGTGGAAAGATGTCAATTTTATACTTGTTAACATTTTTTCAGATTTTGCACTGTACTATAGAAATATTATATATTTTGTTGCTATGGTTACAGTGACAAAGACAGTAATGTATTTTGTCTTATTAATTTTATTTTGATTCTCGTGAAGTTCCACATTCACAAGCGTATTTATGAAAGAAAGGGATCTATATCTGTCAACAACTTCTTCCTCACAAAACAAAAAAAGAATGAAAACAATGAATGTATGCAATATCTTTAAAGTCTTTAAGTGAAATTATTGTAATACTCTCACGTGATCTCTTATTATTATTATTATCTATTTATTTATTTTATTGTTTTATTTAATTTCATGTTGGTTTTGTTTCATTTCTGTTGTCCTTTTGTGTTTGTCACAGCTCTTTGTTTAAGTTTTCACTTTGCTTCTGTTGTATATAAATGTTTTTAATGTTTCCTGCTCTTACGATGTATACTGAAATTAAAAAAAATTAAAAATTAAAAATTGACGTTTCCACAATGACATGATTACATCGTCCATATCCAATCTGAATGTGTTTCCTTTCACTTTTAGTTACATATTATAATGTGCAACTCTAAATGTGGCCACTCCTTTAGTTCGGTCTATGATTGATATATGAGAAACTATTCAGCAAAATAAGTCGACAGTCATACTATACTTTCAATGTTTGTTTTTAAGTGTATAACAAATCTTAGGCACTTCAGACAGACATGGTTGGGTGGTGTATATATATACAGGATCTGTACATCTTTTTAAGTGTTTGCTGCAAAGTGTCAATAAAAATATAATTAAAAAAGTTGATGTTAATGTAAAGCACTTTGTGTACCTTCTGGTTATTGTAAAGGGCTACACAATTAATGTCGATTGATTGATATTATAATGTGCAACTCTAAATGTGTTATCTCCTCTAGTCCAGTCTGTGATAGTAAACAGTCAACAGCTTCACATTGGAGGTGAAGAAGCACAAAGCCTGGATCCAGAGGCCTACCACCACCACGCAGAGCACGCTGACTAACGTCACTATTTAACCACATTAACGTTACGTCACTCAGCCTAACTCACACTGAATGAAGCTATTATAGTGACTAACAACTTTACTAACAATTACAGAAAGTTGCGCCCCAATCTGTCTACTTAATTAGAGTGATAATGTCTCGTAGCTAATTAGCCTGATTAGCTTCTGATCTGCCATGTTGGCGAGAGAGCCGTCGAGTGATGAGAAGCTAACAGGCTAACGGTAGTTAGCATCAGAGGAATACACACTAATGCTGAACTATAAGGCAACAGAATGAAGTATTAAAGTGTTCTTACCTGTCTTTTACAACTATGAGATTCGGAAAAAGTAGGTTTAGTTTAGTTGGGCAAAAGAATATGAACAAAGAAACTAATAAAAGCCTCCAACTGATCTTCAAAGATGGCGATCTGCCCGAGAACCCTCCTATAGAACGACGTTAATAGTGATGTGTTGGTCGCGAACGAGCCGGTTCATTGAGCCGGCTCTTTTAGATTCAAGATTCAAGATGTTTATTGTCACGCCGGTTGTACAGGTACAAACGTGTGAAATACTTTTTGCTGGGAAGCTCCATTAAAATAATAAATTATATTACATTTACATTTACATTACAATTATACAATTATTCTTTTAAGTGAATGATTCAAGATTCAAGATGTTTATTGTCACGCCGGTTATACAGGTACAATCGTGTGAAATGCTTTTTGCTGGGAAGCTCCATTAAAATAATAAGTTATATTACAATTATAAAAGGAAATACTTTAAGTTATATTACAATTACAATTATGTTATATTACAATTACAATTACAAATACTTTAAGTTATATTACAATTATAAAAAGAAATACTTTAAGTTATATCACAATTACAATTACGTTATATTACAATTATAAAAGGAAATACTTTACGTTATATCACAATTACAATTAGTTATATTACAATTCCAATTACGTTATATTACAATTACAATTACAAATACTTTAAGTTATATTACAATTATAAAAGGACATATTTTAAGTTATATTACAATTACAATTATGTTATATTAAAATTACAATTACAAATACTTTAAGTTATATTACAATTATAAAAGGAAATACTTTAAGTTAAATCACAATTACAATTACGTTATATTACAATTACAATTACAAATACTTTAAGTTATATTACAATTATAAAAGGAAATACTTTATACAAAGGCATATTAAGAACATATACATTAAGAACATATACAGTATATACAGTATAAGATATATTTTTGTGTGAGAAGGTGTCATATGAATTATCTATTTAAAAGTCTGATGGCCTCAGTCTGCTGGTGAGAGTCCTCCTTGGAGGGGGGGAGGCGGGTGGTCCTGTATCTTCTACCAGAGGGCAGGGGGGAGAACAGGCTGTTGTGGGGGTGTGCGGTGTCCTTAATGACCCTCAGGGACTTCCTGAGGCACCACTGGGTGTAAAGCTCCTGCAGGCTGGGCAGTCCGAGAGACATTTTTTTTTTTTTCTTTACTTAATTCAAGGCAGAATGATAGGACAATCTTCTCCACGCTGAAGGTCTACAGGTACAGAGCAGGAGGAAGAGGAGGAGAGAAAGAGAGAGAGGAGTGCGGTGCGCGAATAGCAGACAAGATGAGTGACAGTCGGAAACGAAGCAGCATGTAAAATTATGGTATTCTGGAAATTATAAGGTTTAGTATAATTACATTGAATAATTTAAGTGATATATGTGCACACATACTAATCATAGGTCAAAACAGCGCTAAATTTGGCTGAATTATAAAAGGCAGAAGTGGTAAAACGAAGAGCCGTTTGGGAGCCGAAAGAGCCGGCTCTTCTTGGTGAGCTGAGCCAAATGATCTGGCTCACTAAAAAGAGCCGAAATTCCCATGACTAGTTGTCAAACACATTCCATGACGCAATATTCTATGACCACGCCCACTAATTTAAACAGTGGGTTTTAATGTCCTGAGTTCAGCCTTTCAGGTTCAATCATGCAGCACTTTTATTATTTAAGTACAAAATGTACAACAATATGTGTTTAAATTACAACCTAATAAAAGACAAAAAGTAAAGTAATAAAATAAAATAAAAAATAAAGTAGCAGCTAAACAGTAGTGTAATGTAATAGTATAACAGTAGTGTAGCTGTATATTACAATACAAGAAGATAATAAAAAAAATAAATAAAAAAAAATTAAAATAATAATAAATATAATAACAATAATAATGTATAGGTGTAGTATAGGTTAATACAACAATAATAATAATAGTACTATTGATGGTACTATAATATGAATGAAATATACAGTTTACAGCAGTCACAGCAGTCAAATACTCAGGTGAGTATGTAAACAATGTAAACTACACAAATAATAACAAATAACAAATAATGCAAAGTATAAAGAACAAAAAAAATACACCAGATATAAAAATACAAGGAGATGAAGAAAACTGTTAAAACTGAATATAGTGCAGGGTAACAGCTGTGATACACGACTATTAAAAAAGTGACAATACATACTGATCATGTAAAAAAACAAAAAAAATGGCAAAGTGCCGAAGTTATTTAAATATATATATTTAATATATATATGTGTGTATATATATTAAATATATATATTTTTTTATTTTTAAAAAATAATAATACAAAAAATTATTTAAAAAAAATAAATAAATAAATAAAAAAATATTTCAATATATATTATTTTTTAAAAAGAATTCAATATATATACATACATATATATTTCTTTATTATTTTTTAAAATTAGAATAAAAAATGTATTTAAAAATAAATAAATAAATAAATTAAAAAAAATAAAAAAATAAAAAAATATGTACATATATATATATGTATATAAAGATAGATAGAACTGAATATAGTGCAGGGTAATAGCTGTGATACACGACTATTAAAAAAGTGACTATATATACTGATCATGTAAAAAAAACAAAAAAAATGGCAAAGCGCCGAAGTTGTTTAAATATATATATTTTAATATACATATATATGTATATATATATATTTATTTTTTAAAAAAATAATAAAAAATTATTTCAAAAATAAATAAATAAATACATAAAAAATATTTCAAAAATATATATATATATTTATTATTATTTTTTAAAACAAATTCCAAAAAAATATTTCAAATATATATATATTACTTTTTAAAAAGAATTACAAAAAAAATTCTATATATATATATATATTTATTATTGTTTTTAAAAAATATTCCAAAAAAAAATATTCCAAAAAAAATAAATATATATATATTTATTATTTTTAAAAAAAAATTCCAAAAAAAATTTCAAAAAAAAACAATTTCAAAAAAGATTTCCAAAAAACATATATATTTATTATTATTTTTAAAAGAAATTTCAAAAAAATTTTTTTTAAAAAAAATTCAAATATATATATATACATTTATTAT
>CAKAOI010052723.1:4967-18476 GCA_916701655.1 Sebastiscus albofasciatus
GTCAGGGCTCTGGAGGTATAAAGAGAGGTCAGGGCTCTGGAGGTATATATAGAGGACAGGGCTCTGGAGGAAGGTCAGGGCTCTGGAGAGAGGTCATGGCTCTGGAGAGAGGTCATGGCTCTGGAGAGAAGTCAGGGCTCTAGATGAAGGTCAGGGCTCTGGAAAGAGGTCAGGGCTCTGAAGGTATAAAGAGAGGTCAGGGCTCTGGAGGTATAAAGAGAGGTCATGGCTCTGGAGAGAGGTCAGGGCTTTGGAGGTATATAGAGAGGTCATGGCTTTGGAGAGAAGTCAGGGCTCTGGAGAGAGGTCAGGGCTCTGGAGGTATATAGAGAAGTCAGGGCTCTGTTATTAGTTTGTGGAATATGAAGTAATTGGTTAATAATAAATTCTATATTGTATCATAGCTGATAAGAGACGATAACAATTACATTCTGATTAACATTAGTAAACTAACGGTTAATTGTTGCACAATTATAGCATTTTATATACTACATTAAGTATTTTTTGATATTTTATTTAATTATGTTTTTATTTTCATTATTTTTTCCTTCATTAATTATTTCTTTTTAATTAATTAAGTTATTAATTTATTCATTAATTAATTTATTTGTTTATTTGTTTATTTGTTTATTTATTCATTCATTCATTTATTTTGTATTTATTCATTTATTTATTTATGTAGGATTTTCCCTTTGCATTTCACCCTTTATTTATTTCACCAAACTAATTTTTTCTGTATTCATTTCTATATACATTTCTATACACATTTTTTTTTTACATTTCTTTATGCATTTCTGCCTCATTATGTAAATGAGGGGCCTCCTAACAGTACAGGTGTGCAGATCAACCACATTTTCACCAGTGCTTCCCCTAAACATGTGCAATGTCACTTTTGGACCAGAAGATGTCACCATTCAATAATGTATTCAACTTTGACACTCCAGTGACAGCATGGTCTAAGTGGGATTCACATGTGCAACAGAGTGAAACTACTGCAGACATTAATGGTAGCGTTACAGTAATTAAGATCTGGAGAATGTTTCTGTTCCCCTTTTCAGTTCCTCCACCTCCATTCTGTACTGATGCTTACAATACATCATGTAGGTTGAAAACTTTATTTTGGTAATCAGGTATACAATAATATTATGACTCCCTCAGGAATAATCCAAAAAAGGTGTCATGTGCATTTGAAGCAAGATAAATAGGCTACAAAAAATCAAGTAGAAACAAATATTGCAGTTATAAGAATTTAACTCGTACTAACTTGTAAAAAGACCAAAAACACTTTATTTTAAGGTAACTTAAAGCTTTTATTTTTCACATGCTCATAGAAATATGTGCAGTGCAACCCTGTCTCCCACAAAATACATTCCCATACAACTACTGGGTGAAAGTTATGTGTTTGTTTGACCTCAACTTCATGCTGGATCTCAGTGATATCAACTAAATCTAGTTGAAAGAAAATATGAAGACACAGAAATCTTCAGAATTCCCATTCCCAGACAAAACCTGAACATCCCTCAAATTCTGAAAATGCTACTTGAAATATACACACTTATGTTATCAAAAGAAAAGCTCATCAACTAGCAACATAAAATGCAAAAGACATGAACTACCCACTTGGTGTAACAACAATATATCTACATAAATATGCATCTATGTAAAGTATATGCTAAAACATATTTTCTCAATCTGATCCTGAGACAAGCTTAGTGTCTTTGGATTAAAAGTATCCACTGTTTTAATTAAAGACAGCAACAAACGCCCACAGGTATACGTTTATAATATGCATGAACACAGTTGACTTGATGAAGAAGTCTTTGTTGTTTTCATACAATAGCAGTGTTAATGCAAGAAAAGTTAATTCTGCTGACAGAGAGGAAGACAGAGAGACTGTACTGTCCTCGCTTTTGAGTCTTTAAGTGAAGTAGTACCGTCTCATCTAAATTATATTTGCTGTCACAGGTCACAGAGTCCATCTTCCTCCATTGGTCTGCAGGGAGCCTCAGGGTGCTGCTCCAGCTGTAGTGGCCGTCCTTCTCCTGCTCTCCTCCCAGCTGATGCTGCCGCTGCCGTCCACCTTCCAGGCCAGACTCCAGTCTGAGGGGAAGCCCTTGTTGGCCAGGCACATGAGCGTGGCCTTCCCCTGCTGCAGCTCCTCACTGGAGGGGGGCAGCACCGTCAGGGTGGGGACGACTCGACCCACTGCAGAGAGAGAGATTATTAAAGTTCATGTGAGATTGCAGCAGAGGAGGCTACTGGTTCTGTTGGTCTTCCTCAGATTGGATGAAACTGATCTCAAAATTTCACTTCCCTCTGTGAGCTCAGTAACCATGGCAACAGACAGGCATCACTGCTGAACCATGACAACAGACGGGTTTCATTACTAAAGATAAAAAAGTTTAACTGGCACTCTCTTATTAAACATTCTGAGTTTCATAGTTTTAAATATCACACTAGAGATGAAAATTGTGAGGCTTTTATTTATTATTGTATATATTATTTATAAATAGTTTCATCACTGACACATTCAAATGAATATAGGTAACTACTGAAATATTTTTCAAACTTATGAAATATGTTGAATAGCGTTAAAATCGTTAGTCTTGCAGAAAGATTGAGTCGTACCCATGCACATTAAACACTGAACTGAAAATGAATAATAATAATAATAATTTAATAATTTAGTTTAACTTCGTCCAACAGTGGTGTTGATGTGTGTGGTAGTGAATTAGGGGAAATTCACAAAATATTCTGGATGAAAATGTGTCCATCAGACTCAAATCAAAGATACAAATGATCACTGACACATTCCTGATCAATACTCTGATAAAGTGATTGATCCATTGATAAACAGCATGATCAGAGTAATCCAAGTCCCTGTTGGAGTCAGTCAGAGCATTTCCATAGAGAGCCACTTTGCATCAGCAGCACCATGCTCCAGTGCTCTGGGAGAGTTTATAGTCCTGAGAGTTGAACACTGGATGACTGACAGCTGTCCTTCATCACAACAGAAGCCACAGAAATCCTCCTCATCAAAAACATGACTGTGATCTCCGTCCTCATCTGGACTCTCCTCTGCTGCTGCTTCACAGGTAAAGTCCAGAGAATCAAACTCCTCTCCTCTATGAACATCCGTCCCTCTGAAATGAAGCCGACAAAACCTTGATGCTGCTTTATGTTTTTGTCCCTGTGTCCTCAGAGTCCAGAGGTCAGGTCACAGTGACTCAGCCTGGAGCAGTGAGCTCTGCTCTGGGACGCTCCGTCTCCATCACATGTAGGACCAGTCAGGATGTTTATGGCTCAAGCTATTTAGCCTGGTACCAACAGAAAGATGGAGAAGCTCCTAAACTGCTTATTTACTATACTAGCACTCGAGCATCAGGGATTCCAGATCGTTTTGCAGGCAGTGGATCAAACTCTGACTTCACTCTGACCATCAGTGGAGTCCAGACCGAAGATGCAGCAGTTTACTACTGTCAGAGTGCACATCACATTAACAGTCAGTGGTTGTTCACACAGTGAAAAAACGTCGTACAAAAACCTCCCTCAGTCAGACTGAACAGAAACTGAACTGACTGCTGCAGCTGGAAGCTACTGCAGAGACTGATACACTTCACTGAGGACAAACACACACTCTCACATCTCATTTGTTTTATAAAAAAGCCAACACTGTTCACTCTCCGTATCTATTATGATAAGTTTACATCAGTACAAATGTATTTACAAAGATCTAGTAGACATGGAAATCCTGTGTCTCCATGACTTGTGCCATTTTAAATTGAACCTCTGGTTTCTTCCATCAAGAAATGCACAACATCTCAGTCAAACATCATAAAATCAGCTTGTTTGCAGACAACATCCTTTTATACATCATAATATCCTCATCCCCCCTTCTTTCAGTCCCTTAATCTGATCAGTAACCAAAGCAGCTTTTCTTGCTACACTTACTCGTCTTTTATATGTACAGCAAAGTTGAATTCACAGTTTAGAGTTTATATCTCAGTATGAAAATATTTAACTCAAGTAAATCCTCTGACTGAGAGTATTAAAAGACACAAGCATTTAAACAGTTCATCCAATTCACCAGAATTACAGAACATATATTCTCACTGACTCTTAGTGGTGGAGCCATGCAGATAGATCTGTTTTTATGTGCTGTCACTCTAATATAGTGGATGTAAATGGATTATGTTCATAGTGGTCAAAGAATAATAATAAAAAAAACAACATCTGGAAAACATGTAAGCAACTTCCCATCTCAGAAATAACGTCCTGATTATTCTGGAAAATTCCTCAGAATTCACTTTCAGCAGTTTTTACTGGAACTACTTTCTACAAAAGAAATAGACCCTATCAAACCCACTCTGATGTGGCAGTTATACACAGTGCCACAACACAAACAAATCATTATTTTTCTTATTAAAACCAGGTGAAATATATTCTACAGGACATGTAATACCAAAAATGTCACCAATGTTTATGCTGTTAAGGTCACCCATCTCCTGAAACAGAGAATTAATGAACACAAACAAGGGCAACATAACCTTAGAGGAGAGCGGGGCATGACATGTTAACCCTGAAGAATGTTTGTACATAATTAAACTAAGTACACAGATCCTTGTTTGCAGAATCTCTTGTTTTGCATTATTTTGTTTCACACCAGTAACTGTGTTTATGGAACTAGAATAAAAAATGCACATTGGCTAGATGATGAAGACTATTCAGTTTAATAGGTCTTAATAATTTAAAAGAATCAACCGCCAAAGTAAACCAATTAAAGTTCTCAATTTCTTAACGCATTTTATCATAGATTATTTAAATAGTCAAAACTGTCAGCAGTGAGGGGGAAACAGCATGATGTGTTGAGGACAGCTAAAGTTCACTGACTCTGTGTGTTTGCATATGTGTCCTGCCTCTCTGCTCCCAGCCGTTAAGAGGCCAGTGTTGATCAGTGGCTGTCCAGGCCTTTCAGAGACACAATGATGATGTCACTGATTCTACTGCTGGCCACCCTGGGGCTCCTTGTTCAGGGTGAGAATCTCTTCTGAAAACTTTGCTTCAGGATGCAACCAGGTTCACCACAATGATGTTCTGCTATGATGGAGAAACACTGAGACAAGCAGCAATTACCTTCTTCCATCTATTCTCCATGTTAAAGAAATGAGACTCTTCTGTTTGGATGTTGATCATCTTTCTCCAAACTGGATTTGTCTCAATAACCCTTCTGCTCTTTTTCATGTTTTCCAGATTCATCAGGAGAAATCATCCTGACTCAGTCTCCTGGATCTCAGTCTGTTGTTCCAGGACAGACTGTCTCCATCAGATGTAAAGCCAGTTCAAGTACTGGCAATCACTTGCAGTGGTACCTTCAGAAACCTGGAGAAGCTCCTAAACTCCTGATTTATGATGCTGCAACTCGTTTCTCTGGAGTTTCTGACCGTTTCAGTGGAATTGGATCTGGGACTGACACCACTGATTACACTCTGATCATCAGTGGAGTTCAGACAGCAGATGCAGGAGTTTATTACTGTCAGCAGGATCAGAGCTTCCCGTTCACACAGTGATACAACGTCGTACATAAACCTCCCTCAGCTAAAGAGGAACTGATCTGATTGAACAGCTGCACAGAAATAGAGACACTTAAGAAGTTTGACTGACAATGAAGTCCAAATAACAGAATATTGTCAGGAAATACTCTTTGTACTGTACAAAGTTATAATGGTAATTTTGTTAAAATAGGGCATTAAACAATATATTTAAACTGATCAGACTACATCTATTGTAGATACATTAATACAGATACAAACAATAACAATTGAGCTGTGAAATACACTTTCTCTTATTACAATTGTTTTAAGGTAATTCAAATTTTAGATTAATATTATTCATATTCAAGTCTCAAAGTTTAGTTTATAGCAAATGTAAAAACTTCACATTTTTAATGAGCTTTTGTTCTTAGTAATACATATGGGTTATGTTATATTTTGAGATCACACCGCTGATACTGAAACTATGACGATATAATATGCTGATGATATCCTACTTCATAATTCAAATGCAATTAAAAACTCTCAGACTTTGTTGTTTATTCAGATTCATTATACTTTCTGGACACTTCTAAAACTGTCTCCACATGAGAGTTTCTCCCAATGACACACTTCATTTATGAGATACATACAGTATATCGGATTTTCCTAAAAATATTTAAACAATCAGCTTTGTTGTGAAAAAAATGCAACCAGTGTAATGAATCAGTTTTCTGCAGTCACAAAAGCTTTAAGTAATCTGTAATAAAGGATGAATTTACTTCTATCATGCCGGAGTCACATTAACCTTAAAATAATGATTATCTGATGTGTTGTTTGTTTTTCTTTCAGAATATCAGGTGTATTAAACATGGCATTATATGAACTTATAGTTTCTTTCTTAAGACATTTTAAGCAATTTAAAAGTGTTAAACTCAGTTAAGTTAAATCTTTAATGGATCTATTAAGACAGCTACATCTGTTACTTTTACAAAACATGAAAACAACTGATTTGCAAAAAAGGTCTTCATTGTGTTGAAATAATCAGAATTACAACAATCAAGAAAACGTCATCAATAAACATGTGATTAGACAGTGAGTGATGGAAAGAAAAACAGAGAGAGAGAGAGAGAGAGGGGGAGAGAGAGAGTTGCAGAGACTGAGAGCAGTATCAGAGTGAAACCAGTGAGTCAGGTCAGGACTGGGAACACTGGTCTCTCCTCAGTGTCTCTGAGAATGGAGTCTGGGAGCCCTGGGTGGCCTCACAGGTCACAGAGCCCACCTTCCTCCACTGGTCTGCAGGGAGCCTCAGGGTGCTGCTCCAGCTGTAGTGGCCGTCCTTCTCCAGCACCCCGGGGCTCCTGCTCTCCTCCCAGCTGATGCTGCCGCTGCCGTCCACCTTCCAGGCCAGACTCCAGTCTGAGGGGAAGCCCTTGTTGGCCAGGCACATGAGCGTGGCCTTCCCCTGCTGCAGCTCCTCACTGGAGGGGGGCAGCACCGTCAGGGTGGGGACGGACATCACCTAGGAGACACCAATCAGCTTAGAGGACAGGGACCACACAGCTGTCAATCAACCACCAGACCTTAACTATACATGACTTTAAAGAATGTAGTGGAAACATAAGCAAATACAGAAAATGAATTGATGAAATAAAATGTTCTTCCGGAGGATTTCAGTCTTCATTTAGCAAACTAACAATAGATTTAAAAAAAGTTTTTTTAACAATATGACCCAATAAAAAGATTACAGAATTTGTACATTTTCAAATACTGATCTTTATCTTCAGTCTGTTCAATTTGACTCATCATAACAATAGTTATCATTGTGGAGGAATATTAAAAACTAACCTTAGCAAACATGTTTAAAGTAGAATTGAACTTCCAAAAACTGAATTTAAAACATTACTTTACAATATTATATTTAGTATTTTTGAGCAGAAACTTACTTCCAACCTCCAGTCTGGTTCCTCCACCAAAAGTCCACCACAGTGATACAAAGTCATTGAGCCGCCGTACAAAAACCTCTCACTGTAGAGAGACACGGCTCTCTGACTTTGACACAAACAAACTCACCAAACACATTCCCAGTTTACCCAGTTTATGTAATAACTGGTTAACATGTTTAAAACCATTCACAGATCATGAATATGTATTGAACCTTTTCTCAGTAAAATGCCAAACATCTATAAGCTATATTAATGTCCTTTTCAGCAAAATATACTGAAGATATTTCTAAAGAACAACTCTCTCCCATGAATGTTGCAAAATGTAAATAATTATCATAAGCACATGTTTATTGTAGATTATGATAAATAATAATTTAGTTTAAATTCATCCAACAGTGATGTTGATTTGTCTCTCTACAGTGAGAGGTTTTTGTACGGCGGCTCAATGACTTTGTATCACTGTGGTGGATTTTGGTGGAGGAACAAGACTGGTTGTTGGAAGTAAGTTTCTGCTCAAAAACACTAAATAAAATGTTGTAAAGTTATGTTTTAAATTCTATTTTTGAATGTTTTGGACAGATACATTTATCTTTTATATTAATAACAATGTTAGTATTCATGTTTTATTTCTCCTCCTGTATCTGGGAGAATAACTCAGAGCAGCATTACTGAACATTACTTGACACATTCCTGTCATACTTAAACTTAAATGACTTGACAATAATCATAAATGTTCAATTCTACTTTAAACATGTTTTCTGAAGTTAGTTTTTAATATTCCACCAAAATGATAACTGTTGTTATGATGAATTAAAATGTAATTTATTCAAGTCAAATTGAACAGAGTGAAGATAAAGATCAGTGTTTGCAAATGCACAAATTCTGTAATCTTTTTATAGTGTCATAATGTTACAAACTCTTTTTTAAATCTATTGTTAGTTTGCTAAATGAAGACTGAAACCTTCCTGAAGAACATTTTATGTCATCAATTCATTTTTGTATTTGCTTATGTTTCAACTAAATACTTTAAAGTCATGTATCGTTAAGGTCTTGGATGATTTTGAAGAGAAAGTTTAAAAATTTGGCCAAATTTTACAAGTTATTTGCAGTTTAGTTTGCATCAGCTGGGAGGAGAGCAGGAGCCCCGGGGTGCTGGAGAAGGACGGCCACTACAGCTGGAGCAGCACCCTGAGGCTCCCTGCAGACCAGTGGAGGAACGTGGGCTCTGTGACCTGTGAGGCCACCCAGGGCTCCCAGACTCAGCTCTCAGAGACACTGAGGAGAGACCAGTGTTCCCAGTCCTGACCTGACTCACTGGTTCACTCTGATACTGCTCTTAGTCTCTGCAACACTCTCTCTCTCTCTCTCTCTCTCTCTCTCTCTCTCTATCTCTCTCTCTCTCTTGCTGTTTTTCTTTCCCTCACTCACTGTCTAATCACTTGTTTCATTGATTGATTGAAGTTTTCTTGATTGTTTTAATTCTGATTATTTCAACACAATAAAGACCTTTTTTCAGCAAATCAGTTTCTTTTCATGTTTTGTAAAAGTAAGAGATGTAGCTGTCTTAATAGATCCATTAACACTCGAAAGATTTAATTAAACTGAGTTTAACACTTTTAAATTGCTTAAAATGTTTTGAGAAATAAACTATGAGTTCATAGAATGCCATGTTTAATACACCTGATATTCTGAAAGAAAAAAAAACAACACATCGGATAATCATTATTTTAAGGTTAATGTGACCCCGGCATGATAGAAGTAGATTCATCCTTCATTCCAGATTACTTAAAGCTTTTGTGACTGCAGAAAACTGATTCATTACACTAACTGCATTTTTTATGCAACAAAGCTGATTGTTTAAATATTTTTAAGAAAATCAGATATACTGTATGTATCTCATAAATGAAGTGTGTCATTGGGAGAAACTCTCATGTGGAGACAGTTTTAGAAGGGTCCAGAAAGTGTAATGAATGTGAATGAACTACGAAGTCTGAGAATTTTATATTGCATTTGAATTATGAAGTAGGATATCATCAGCATATTATATCATCATAGTTTCAGTATCAGCAGTGTGATCTCAAAATATAACATAACTCATATGTTTTACTAAGAACACAAGCTCATTGAAAACAAGTTTTTAGGTTTGCTATAAACTAAACTGTGAGACTTAAATGTAAATGAAATTAATATAAAATTTGAATTAACTCAAAACTAATCTTTAAAAGAAATGTAAAGAAGAAATATTGTATTTCAAAGCTCAACAAACTGTTATTGTTTGTATCTGTATTAACTGATCTACTTTTCAACTCATCTAAAATAGATGTAGTTTTTTCAGTTTAAATATATTGTTTAATGCCCTATTTTAACAAAATAAACATTATAACTTTATACAGTTCAAATAGTATTTCCTTCTTTTATATGGACTTCATTGTCAGTCAAACTTCTTAAGTGTCTCTATTTATGTGCAGCTGTTCATTCAGATCAGTTCCTCTTTAGCTGAGGGAGGTTTTTGTACGACGTTGTATCACTGTGTGAACGGGAAGCTCTCATCCTGCTGACAGTGATAAACTCCTGAATCTTCAGTCTGAACTCCAGTGATGGTCAGAGTGAAGTCAGTGTTATCAGTCCCAGACGTACTCCCAGTAAAACGATCAGAAACTCCAGAGAAACGAGTTGTATCATCATAAATCAGGAGTTTAGGAGCTTCTCCAGGTTTCTGAAGGTACCACTGCAAGTCAGAGCTAACACTTGAACTGGCTTTACATCTGATGGAGACAGTCTGTCCTGGAACAACAGACTGAGATCCAGGAGACTGAGTCAGGATGATTTCTCCTGATGAATCTGGAAAACATGAAAAAGAGCAGAAGGGTTATTGAGACAAATCCAGTTTGGAGAAAGATGATCAACATCCAAACAGAAGAGTCTCATTTCTTTAACATGGAGAATTGATGGAAGAAGATAAATGCTGCTTGTCTCAGTGTTTCTCCATCACAGCAGAACATCATTGTGGTGAACCTGGTTGCATCCTGAAGCAAAGTTTTCAGAAGAGAGTCTCACCCTGAACAAGGAGCCCCAGGGTGGCCAGCAGTAGAATCATTGACATCATCATTGTGTCTCTGAAAGGCCTGGACAGCCACTGATCAACACTGGCCTCTTAACGGCTGGGAACAGAGAGGCAGGACACATATGCAAACACACAGAGTCAGTGAACTGTAGCTGTCCTCAACACATCATGCTGTTTCCCCTCACTGCTGACAGCTTTGACTATTTAAATCATCAATGGTAAAATGCTTTAAGAAGTTGACAAGTTTAAATGGTTTGTATTGGCGGTTGATTCTTTTAAATTATTAAGAGCTATTAAACTGAATAGTCTTCATCATCTAGCCAATGTGCATTTTTTATTTTAGTTCCATAAACACAATTACTGGTTTGAAACGAAATAATGCAAAACAAGAGATTCTGCAAACAAGGATCTGTGTACTTGATTTAATTACAAACTTTCTTCAGGGCTAACATGTCATGCCGCGTTCTTCTCTAAGGTTATGTGCTCCTTGTTTATGTTCATTAATTCTCTGTTTCAGGAGATGGGTGACCTTTACAGCATAAACATTGGTGACATTGTTGGTATTACCTGTCTAATAGAAAATATTTCACCTGTTTTTAAGATAAAAAAATCTTTATTTGTTTGTGTTGTGGCACTGTTTATAACTGCCACATCACAGTGGGTTTGATAGGGTCTATTTCTTTTATAGAAAGTAGTTCCGGTAAAAACTGTTGAAAGTGAAGTCTGTGAATTTCCCATAATAACCAGTATGTTATTTCTGAGATGGGAAGTTGTTTGCAAATTTTCCAGATGTATTATTTTTATTTTTTGACCACTATGAACATAATCCATTAGCGTCCTCTATATTAGAGTGACAACACATAAACATGGATCAATCTGCACGGCTCTACCAGTAAGAGCCAGTGAGAATATATATTCTGTAATTCTGGTGATTTGAATGAACTGTTTAAATGCTTGTGTCTTTTTATTCTCTCAGTCAGAGGATTTACTTGAGTTACATATTTTCATACTGAGATATAAACTCCAAACTGTGAATTCAACTTTGCTGTACATATAAGAGGAGTGAAAGTAGAAAAAAAGCTGCTTTGGTTACAGATCAGATTAAGGGACTGAATGAAGGGAGAATGAGGATATTGTGATGTATAAAAAGATGTCGTCTGCAAACAGGCTGATTTTATGATGTGTGATTGAGAAGTTGGTGCGTTTCTTGATGGAAGAAACAAGAGGTTCAATTTAAAATGGAATAAGTCAAGGAGACACAGGATTCACACGTCTACTGGATCTTTGTAAATACATTTGTACTGATGTAAACTTATAACAGATACGGAGGATGAACAGTGTTGTCTTTCTTTAAAACCAATGAGATGTGAGAGTGTGCGTGTGTCCTCAGTGAAGTGTATCAGTCTCTGTAATAGCTTCCAGCTGCAGCTAGTTCAGTTTCTGTTCAGTCTGACTGAGGGAGGTTTTTGTACGACGCTTTTTCACTGTGTGAACACATACTGACTGTTGATAACATGAAAACTCTGACAGTAGTAAACTGCTGCATCTTCAGTCTGGACTCCACTGATGGTCAGAGTGAAGTCAGAGTTTGATCCACTGCCTGTAAAACGATCTGGAATCCCTGATGCTCGAGTGCTAGCATAGTAAATAAGCAGTTTAGGAGTTTCTCCATTTTTCTGTTGATACCAGGCTAAATAGTTTGAGTTATAAACCTCTGACTGGTCCTACATGTGATGGAGACGGAGCGTCCCAGAGCAGAGCTCACTGCTCCAGGCTGAGTCACTGTGACCTGACCTCTGGACTCTGAGGACACAGAGACAAAAACATAAAGCAGCGTCACGGTTTTGTCGGCTTCATTTCAGAGGGACGGATGTTCATAGAGGAGAGGAGTTTGATTCTCTGGACTTTACCTGTGAAGCAGCAGCAGAGGAGAGTCCAGATGAGGACGGAGATCACAGTCATGTTTTTGATGAGGAGGATTTCTGTGGCTTCTGTTGTGATGAAGGACAGCTGTCAGTCATCCAGTGTTCAACTCTCAGGACTATAAACTCTCCCAGAGCACTGGAGCATGGTGCTGCTGATGCAAAGTGGCTCTCTATGGAAATGCTCTGACCGACTCCAACAGGGACTTGGATTACTCTGATGATGCTGTTTATCAATGGATCAATCACTTTATCAGAGTATTGATCAGGAATGTGTCAGTGATCATTTGTGTCTTTGGTTTGAGTCTGATGGACACATTTTTATCCAGAATATTTTGTGAATTCCCCCTAATTCACTACCACACACATCAACACCACTGTTGGACGAAGTTAAACAAAATTATTATTCATCATAATCTACAATAAACATGTGTTTATGATCATTATTTTCATTTTGCAGCATTCATTGGAGAGTTGTTCTTTAGAAATATCTTAATTCAGTATATTTTGCTGAAAAGGACATTAATATTGCTTATAGATATTTGGTATTTCACATAGAAAAGGTTCAATACATATTCATGATTTTTGAATCGTTGTAAACATGTTAACCAGTTATTACATAAAGTTTGGTGAGTTTGTTTGTGTCAAAGTCAGAGAGCCATGTCTCTCTACAGTGAGAGGTTTTTGTACGGCGGCTCAATGACTTTGTATCACTGTGGTACACGTTCGGTGGAGGAACCAGACTGGATGTTAACTGTAAGTACATTTGACTCCTTCAATAAACCAACTTTTATACATACTTTATTGAATGTCATAGCTGTAGAGCTTATTACAATATTTGTCCGATATTATAAATTTAGTGATTCTTGAAGGCTTCAGTGTCGTTAACCCGACTAAAGTCCACTCCAGTGATTAATCTTGTTGCACAAAACATTTAACTTTAAGTTTATACATTCTTATGAATGAAACTGCTCGGCATTACTCTTCATGAAGAAAATGTTTTTAAAATTTAAAGTTGTAATATTCTGGCTCAAGAGCTCTTTCAATAC
>CAKAOI010052725.1:8562-37007 GCA_916701655.1 Sebastiscus albofasciatus
GTAGGTATAGACTGTAGATATAGACTGTAGGTATAAACTGTAGATATAGACTGTAGGTATAGACTGTAGGTATAGAAGACTGTAGGTATAAACTGTAGATATAGACTGTAGGTATAAACTGTAGATATAGACTGTAGGTATAGACTGTAGGTATAAACTGTAGATATAGACTGTAGGTATAGACTGTAGGTATAGACTGTAGGTATAGACTGTAGGTATAAACTGTAGATATAGACTGTAGGTATAGACTGTAGGTATAGACTGTAGGTATAGACTGTAGGTATAGAAGACTGTAGATATAGACTGTAGGTATAAACTGTAGATATAGACTGTAGGTATAGACTGTAGGTATAGACTTTAGATATAGACTGTAGGTATAAACTGTAGGTATAGAAGACTGTAGGTATAGACTGTAGGTATAGACTGTAGGTTTAGAAGACTGTAGATATAGACTGTAGGTATAAACTGTAGGTATAGACTGTAGGTATAGAAGACTGTAGATATAGACTGTAGGTATAAACTGTAGATATAGACTGTAGGTATAGAACTGTAGGTATAGACTGTAGGTATAGACTGTAGGTATATAGACTGTAGGTATAGACTGTAGGTATAGAAGACTGTAGGTATAGACTGTAGGTAACTGTAGATATAGACTGTAGGTATAGACTGTAGGTATAGACTGTAGGTATAGAAGACTGAGATGAGAGGAAGAATCGAATAAAGCTGAACTTCTGCATACGGCCTTTTAAACCCTAAATGGTGTGGTTGTGTTGTTGTGTGGTTGTTTGACCTCTTTTGCTCCTTCCCACCTGAATGACAACAAGTGAAACGTGGTAAACTCAGTGAGCTGATTTAGTTCCCTCCATCCGTCTGCCCGTCTGAGTCCCCCTTCCCTCGCCCCGGCCCCTCACCCCCTCACCCCCTCCCTCTGTGGCTGCAGTAGTTTGACTCCTACAGGCGGTTTGAGTCATGCTGGCTACCGGCCTGGCATCCACCTTCGCAAGCCACAGCCCAGTTCAGCCTGGATCCAGTCTCCTGGAGTGAGCCCTGCCCAGCTTGTGTTACTGCAGTCAGGATCCGTTTTTAGTGCATGTTATTGGACAGTTTGGTGCGTTACAGGGGGTTACTTCTATCAGCTGAAAAAGCACTTTATTTTCCACCAAGGATTTTATGCAATATTTACAGAACTGTATACTTTATATAGTAGCAAAAGAAACATAACAGAGGTTAATATTGACACTGAAACACTGAAAACATGTTACAGCAGAGATAAAGACTTCAATGTAAGAAGTAAAATTCAATAAATGTTTGTGTATTTTTAAATTTAAAGGGACTGTTTGTAACTTCTTACACGTATAAAACCTTACAGGTCGGTGTCTCATACCCAACAAAGGTTTCCCGTGTCTTTTGAAGTGACGGGGCTCCGCAGAGAGAAACGTTATGGTCTCCGACCCTCGTTCATGTCTATGTAGAGCGAGCACAAGCGCGAGCAGCAGGACGCTGACTTTTGTTGACTTAACGGCCACAGGTGTCGCTGTTAACAAGACATTTCTGATTCTTACAAACAGTCCCTTTAAGATCAAAAAGGACGTCTTGCATTTAGACAACATTTGAAATTTGTCCTGTGAAAACTGTGAAAACAAAACTTGAGGCAGTCTAATCATTAAATCATTAAATCATTAAATCTCAAACCAAAGGAAAGATTGTGTGCATAACTAATGAGCTCTTTTGGTTTCAGTGTTGTGCTTATAGCTGTATGTCATGAGAGCAAATGTGAAGATAATTAGAAACATTGTGGAAAACAAATCATTATTTTCAAAAACAGACCAGTTGCTCTTCTTCACCTGTTCAAGTTATTTTTATAATATTAAAAACTGGAAGTATAAAGGTACTTATACAAAATTTGTGCAAAAAGCCGTTATAGAACAACTGACATCAGAGAAAACACACTTTGGCACACACCACAAAGGCAAATGTCCCCGTCCCTCACGCTGCTGCCGTTAAACCTTCTGCCACCGCTGGGAGGAGGGAGAGCCGATCTGAAGGCCGGCGAAGAACACCTGGTAACGGTGCTTCCACATGATGAAGGCACCGACGGCACACACCAGCGCCTGGGCCAGGTTCAGCAAGATCTGGATCAGGAAGTAGAGCGCAAGCGTCCCGGTGATCACCTCGCAGTCGCTGACTCCCTCGTAGGTGAAGGTGCGGGCTATGGGGTCGTTTCGATCCAGTGTGCACACGCAGTCCTCTCCTGTCGGCTCGCACCAGAAGCTGCTGGTCTGTCTGTAGTGGTGTCCAGCGAACGACAGAGCCAGCAGTGAAATGACCAGGCCGATGGTACACAGGATGAAGTACAGGAGCTGTAGAGGGCAGAGGACAGGTCAGTGGTCACGCACTAGGGATGCACCGATACCGATACCAGTATCGGGTATCGGGTCCGCATGCCGGTATCGGGTACCGGCATACGAGGCGCACTGCCTCGTATGCGGGACTCCCCAGCCTGCCGTGTGTTGCTGACACCCTCCAGCTGGCTGTTAACGAGGGTCTTTTGGCACAGAGAACTCGTATCGGTACTCGGTATCGGCAAGAACCAAAATGTAGGTACTTGTACTCGGTCTGAAACAAAGTGGTATCGGTGCTTCCCTATCACGCACGTTTACCTTGAAACCTTTGATTAGAGAAGGTGTTTTTGGCTCCTGCTTTAGTCTGTTGTCTCATGATTAACCCAGAGTGCCAGAACTGTAGCTTTAGAGACAGACGTGCTGGCTCAGTGCCGATGGCAAGTTGAATTCAAAGAGATTACCCACAATGCTACAAGGCCAGACCTGACCCTCAGAGTAGGAGCCCAGCTCTTAGCACAGAGGAGGAGAGACACGGCACATGCAAGACTGCCCCGCAGCTACAGACGCTGCCCACCTTTAGTGCACGTCCTGTGTGAGTATGGCGAACAGCAGAGAGCATCTAAAAATACTGTTGTAATATGTGACAGAGGCTTTGTGTTGTTTATGCAATCGCACAATCTCAATAACACTAAACCTTCATCTTAATCCTTCGCTTATATAACAGGAGCTCTCATTCGCCGGTGTGTTTTGCTCTCAGTTACATGCTGCTTATGGCATTATAGAAGTGATGAGCGCCGCTTGATTTGAAATGTTCATTTAGGAACAGCTGTGAGATCTGGAGTACGGTCGGTTACAGGGAAATGTACGTACAGCAAGTACATCGACGAGTACTACGTTTACGTACGTCACTAATCGGAGATGATATGAGACAGAGAGGAGTCAATGCTCATATAGTTGTTGTTTACGGTACATGTGGTGTCCTGGAACACTTTTTAGAGAGCGCATACAAACTCAAAGAACTAACGTTTGAGAAACTGAGCATCCTGAAGCAATAAATAATAATTAAAAAGAGTTATCAGAGAGTATGGGACCGTCAGCTGACAACATAGTAACAGAAAGCTCTCCATTTACAGCACATTTTATACTGACTCCACTTGTTGCTAAATAAATAAACAAACTGACTGTAAAGCTATAAACTAAAAAATGAATATAGTAAGGCCGTTATGGCATTAATAAATTAAAGCACATTTGTTTTTTCATGGCCGGAGCACCGCTGGCTAATTGCAGCTGTTCTGACAAACACATTATTAATTGTTTTAAAAGGAGTACTTTATTTTTGATACAACAGTACTTATGGATGATAAAGTGTGTGTGTGTGTATTAAGATTGCAAACACAACACTGAGGAGTTGACATTTTAACCCACAGAACTCTTGTAAATGTATTTACTGCAGTGCGACAGAACGACTGTCATATTTATTTATGAGAAAGAATTATGCATCATTTCAATAACAACTTCTTATGAGAGCATTTAATATTTTCAAAGTCTGCTTTGTAAACTTTGTATATTAAGATGTAAATTAAGTAAATCCCTGTTATTTTGGTGAGTCAGACAGTCTGATGGTATTTAAAATTACACAATATACATACACGCTTGGAATTGGCTTTGCAAATTAGCCGCACTTCTTAAGGCGAAATACTATTGAAGTGTTGTGAAAGCTGCTCTTCACGGCGTCTGTAGGCTACATATTTCAACCTGGTATGCAGACGGAAAAAAAAAAAAGAGGATGCTGCTTTCAAGGACCGGCTTCTCAGTTAGCAAACAATGGTGGACTGATTCTAATTGCCTTGAAATTCCAACTGCATATGTTGTACGGCTAATTAAGCTGTACAATCACGTCGGATTAATGAATGAACTCATTCACTCATAGGAATCCCCACAGAGATCTTTTAAACAAGGAATGCAGTTAAATGCCTTTCTCTCTCTACGGTTGCTGCTCCTTAAGAACAGAACAGTCATCTAACAGTTACAGTATCTCATCTGATCGTACCTTTTACTGCAACTAAGATTCTACTACAAACCTTTGAGCAACTTCAAAGAGACATATTGTGCATTTAAAGCTGCAGCAGGCAGAATGTTTTTGTCCTCATTGAGCAAAAATCCCATAATAACCTTTCAGCATATTGTAATTGAAGTGTTGTGAGAGTAAACGAGACTTCTGCTCCTCCTCATGGCTCTGTTTTCAGGCTTTAGAACATCTAGCCCGTGACGGGAGACTTTGACCAATCACAGGTCATTTCAGAGAGAGAGAGAGCGTTCCTATTGGCTGTTCATTCAACGGAGGCAGCTGTCAATCACTCGCAAACTCCGATCAAACGGTCAAACTAGGCAGTGCTGATCAAATATGAATTAATATCCTGTTACGTTAATGCCTATTTCTCTCCTCAGATGTTCTCAGAATCGTCTCATAGTGCACGGTTTAGCTGTAAAATGAGGAAGTTTGTGCTCTGGCTGGTGGGCGGTGCTTAGTATTTCCTCAACTGATCTCAACATGGCTGCCGGGGTCACAAACTTTCTCATTTTACAGCTAAACAGTACACTACAAGATGTAGTCAGCAATGATTCGAGAAATGGAGCACCATGACGCCCGCTCCTCATTTGCATAAAGTTGAGGTCTAGTCTACTTTGTGCAAATCATGGGCGTCCAACGTGACTCGCCGCCTCTCGAAACTCCTGAGAATCTTTTAAAATAAACGTTGTCTATCTAAAATAAAGACGGATTCATCAACTGCACGGCTTATTTCTCCTCAAATGTTCTCAGAAACACATTCCGGTGAACTATTTTCGTGAAATAGGAGAAGAAAGTTTCTAAACGAGCCTCCATATTGTTTCCAGTCTGAAAGCTGGGAGCAGCAGCCCACGGAGGGAGAGCGTTCGTCCAATCAGAAGGCTAGTGCCTTGTTTCTAGTGACAGCCCACCAAACGTCCAATGCTGGGAAGCAGTGCGTCCCCTCGCGATAAGAAACGCCCCGGTGGACACGTACCGTCAGGATATAGTGACCGTTTTATAAAAATAACTTTTTATAATCCTATTTGCTCCAATCTCCCCTACTGCTGCTTTAATAGAGGAACCTGATTTGACTCCGTACATGACATCACAGATTGTCATTCACAGACTGACTTGTTCACTTTCACTTCTGCATACAAGGTGTCAAACAGAACGTATACAGTCGACTCTCACCTTGACGATGAATTGAGAAGACGTCCTCTCATCGGGGACGTAGGTGATACAGTACAGGATGAAGCCCACGATGGAAACCAGACACAGCTGCAACAACACATCACACAATATTTGACATATTTTCATTAGATTCACTCAAAAATATCAACATAATACTCCGAATGCAAACAACCCATGCTCTTAGCATGTGTATCTTGTTGCTATTACTGTGTGTGATGTACAGTATGTGTGGTAGATACAGTATAGAAACAAGTATTCTAGAAAGTATTTTGTGCCCAGGTTTCAGGGGTGTCTCTTAATATTGCATGATTCAGCACTAAACTGTCATCTGATTACATTACTCTCTCTCTCTCTCCCTCTCTCTCTCCCTCTCTCTCTCTCCCTCCCTCTCTCTCTCTCTCCCTCCCTCTTCCTCTCTCTCTCTCTCCCTCTCTCACACAGACACACTCACTCTATCTCTTCAGTGCGATTGGAGTCTTGTGACTGGCGTGCAGCATCTTATTTAAATGTTTTTCTCAGGTTCTTAAGCACTCAGGATTCTCTGGAAAGTTCTCGATGACCTCAGTGTTTTTCACTCGGCTGAATCTCGTGAGGATCTACCTCGGGATGTTGGTGTTCATGTTTTTGAGAGCAGATTGCATCAGTGATAAGCTAGGATAGGATCCAAACAGAAAAAAAAACATGTTTTTTTTCTTCTATCACCAAAATGTGACCTTAAATCCTTTTTTAAAAATTAGGATGATGAGCAAAATACACATTTCTTTTTGTTTTATATTACATATTTCACAGAGACAGTTAATCATTGTTCACTTAGAAATCATGTAAAAACTGCAAACAACCATTAAACAGTATCATTAACTTGCACTTGAACTGACACTTCAATTGCTTTTAGCATGTTACATGTCATCTGTCAACACACTTAAACTTTCTGTAGCACTTCAAATTACATTTCAATTGCTTTCATGGTTTACAGGTCAGCTGGCATCAACCAGTCATCTCTTACTCTTCAAATACAACTTCAACTGCCCTCATTTCTTACTTTTCAACTGACACTTCAACTGCTTTCAGTGCTTACATGTCCACTGACATTTCAGTTGCTTTCATGGCTAAGACATTTCAGCTTACTTCGTCTCTAACATTTCAGCTGATGACGCAACTTCCAACAAGACTTACAGTAAACTGAGATTTCACATGTTTTCAGAGCTTACAGTTCAACTGCTTTCAGCTCCAACACTGACACGTCAACGTCACTTTAGTTGCTTTCATGACTAAGACATTTCAGCTTACTTAGTCTCTAACATTTCAGCTGATGATGCAACTTCCAACAAGACTTAAACTGAGATTTCACATGTTTTCAGAGCTTAACTGCTTTCAGCAGTCGACGTCACTTTAGTTACTTTCATGGCTGAGACATCAACTGACATTAGAGTTATCTCTTACAGTTCAGCTGTTTTTGCTTGTTCTGACCTTAGAAAAGAAGAAACTTTCAGTTCATTCTGCAGCCACTAGTTGGAGCTGATTGGGTTTTGTGTGATTCAAACCTTATATTGACCTTTGAACCCTGGAAGAAGCCATTTGGTTTCCTTGCACTCCCTGGGTGGGCAGCACATTGTGGAGCTGTGAGGTCACAACATCTACATCCATCTACTTCTGGAATCAAGCATTGCCTGTAACTACCGTTTTTATAAGGTGTCTATATTTGTGTCAATGTTTGAGTGGATGTCTATGTCCATGTTTCTTTGTGTTCTATGCACTAGTTATTGTTCAGTGTGTAACCTGCTCCTGTTGATGGCTTTCAGCTGGTAGCCAGATATATCAGATAGGCTTCATAAAACATGATGGAAATGTATGTTAATGAGGCTTCTCTTACTCATTGTTACCTCCACCAAGGCCGAAGGTCTATGAAGGAGGTTGTGTTTTCACCGGCGTTGGTTTGTTGGTTTGTTGGTTTGTTTGGAGGATTACTCAAAAAGTCCACGATGGATTTGAATGAGATGTTTTGGAGGGGTGGGGTGTGGCACAATGAACAATCCATTAGATTTTGGTGGCGATCCGGATCATGATCCAGCTTCAGGAATTTGTTTTAATAACTCCGCTCAGCCTGTGCATTGACGCCACAGGCTTTAAGACATGCGCAGTGTAACTGATGACGCGCTCATGAAACCTGCCTTGGCGGAGGTCTGCGCTCTCTGAGTGCACTTCTAGTTTCCTTTATTTTCTATCTTCATGTCAGTTTTACTCCATTCTCATACTGTCAATACTAAACGGTGGTGGTGCTGTGTAATGAATCCTTCATTCTTTGACTGCAGCGTGTTGAAGGAGTCATCTGTCTGTTGACTCTTTGCGAGGGCAGAACATTACTCCTCAACTGTTAGCCAACTACCTTCAACGCTTACATACAAGCTGACAACTTCCTAAAGGGCTCAAACTGAATTTTCACCTGCTTTAAGCAGTTACATTTGAACTCTTAACACTTAAACTGACACCTGTCAACGCTTACACTCTAGTACCTCAACTTTAACTAACACCTCAACTCCTTTAAAGTTACAATCTTAAAGTTTCTGTTTTGTTCTCTTTAGTGGCTCCTATAAAGATAAGCTGTAATTGTTTTGGATCTAACTTCCCAGAGATCCAAACAGTGTTGTTGTGTGGGATTTTTTCACGGGAATGTCACCGCAGACTCCCAGCTCATAATACTGCAACGCAAGAAGAGCTTTCATCAGTGGGCCATAAACGTGTGTTACCTCATTCAGCGATAGAAAGTGACTTAAAGGTCCCACATCGTGCTCATTTTCAGGTTCATGCTTGTATTTAGTGTTTCTACTAGAACATGTTTACATGCTGCAATGTTCAAAAAAAACTTTACTTTCCTCATACTGTCTGTCTGAATATACCTGTATTCACCCTCTGTCTGAAACGCTCCGTTTTAGTGCATTTCAACGGAATTGTGTTGCTAGGCAACGGCTTGGGTCCATGTTTACTTCCTGTCAGCTGATGTCATTAACATCCACTGCAACAGGAAATAAACTGGGACCCATTTAGAATGTTTACGTTTAAAACCGTGTAAGGGTCTAAATATTGTATATTTGTGACATCACAAATGAACAGAAATCCTAACGGCTTGTTTCAAACGCACAATTTCTGAATACGGGCTGTGTGTTTTTCTCTGTATGTTGAGCATTTTGATAGTTTACTAGTGTTTATATAAAGCACTTAAACATGAAAATCGCACTTTTTACAATATGGGACCTTTTAAAATAAAACTCTTTGAGAATATTACTTTAAGTGTATCAACTTAAACTCCAGACAATACTATGTCACGTGCAAAGAGTTCATATTTTAAGATATTTTAAGACCAAATATTCTTTAGAAAACTAAGACTTTTCTCTTAACTCACGTTTGGATGAAGTGAATTAAATGTGTGTGTGTGTGTGTGTGTTGATGGTGAGGATAACGATGTGTAAGCAAGTCCAGAATACACATCACATTTGTAAATTATAAGAGGTATTTAGATGCTACACTCTCGTGCTCAAAGGTCAAGTTGAGATATGACATGCTGAGATTGTCTGGCTCGTCTCATCAGGCCAGATGTTGAGGATTCGTTGGACATGCAACAAGAACAACAGGAGGTGCAGGCAGGCTTGTGTGACTGAGGCGTAGAGTGTGGATTCAGGTGTGTACGCATTCAGACGAAGATGACAGATGGAGATTTATTAGAACATGACAACATACCAGTGATTTCCCCATGCCTACACGGTGAGCGTCTGGCTCTGAGACGGGCGGGTGAGGGCCGGTGTTGACATGCAGTGAGCTGAAGATGGACAGCACGTTGAGGGAGAGGGGGGTCATGCAGAAGTATCAGGAATGGGAGACTCCATGCAAATGTAGTGGTGAGGATGGAGCTTACAATGATTCCAGCCCAGTGTGGCGTCTCCCTGGCGAGGAGCGAGGGGCTGATGGCCAACATGAGGAAGGCCACGACTGTGACGGCCACCGCCAACAGCAGCTGGAGCACGGCGACGAGCAGGGGGAAGCGGCACACTCTGCATTTACGGCCGTCCTCTGGCGCCGGGCTTTCATCTCTCCTCTTCTTCTTCTTGCCTTCCTTCTTGTCTGAGGAACCCATTTTCTCCTCTTTTCTTTACACTCTTTCTGGACTTTTCCTCTTGCAGTGTTTGGGGTTGTTGAGCCCGCCTGTCGTCTGTCTCTCTCTCTCTCTCTCTCTCTCTCTCTCTCCCTGCCCCTCCCTGCCAAGGCCTCCTCTCACCAGCTCTGCTGCTATTTGGAAACAGAGAAGTACTCTGAACTAATATGGAAAACATTTGGACTGGATTCCAGTGCCACATATAGAGCAGGCAGCATACTGTGGAGGAAAGGAAGAGGAGGGAAAGAGGGGGGCAGGAAGTCACAAAGGGGGATTCCAACATACGACTGTGATGCTCATTTCACTTTAACACTAAAGACAAGAAAGAGGAAAGTACAGAAGCATATCAGCAGGTAGGAGTTAATGAAAAGCCAGCACAGAGAGGAGGTCACACTTCATCTGAGAGCCGGAGTGATTGGATCATTCTTTGTCAGCACTGTTACACAAGAGAGCAGTACGCTGCCAGCCAGAGAGTCACATGACGTACAGGAAGGAGTAGTGTGATCATGAGGCATGTGAGGCCATTAGAGCTCCCATTTCACTTCAATGCTCTCAGGAGAGGAACAGGTGTCACCGACGACCACCTCAACGTCCTGGAGGCATCTAGAAAAGTTCTGTCATTTGTAAAAAAAAAGACATATTTTGATGGAAAGTTCTGAATCTTGTTTACTTTTTTTTGTACCTTTTTAATCTTTATTGCTTTTATGCATACACAAATAAAACACAAAGATAACAACGAAATGTGCAACAGTGCAGCGAGGGGTTCAGTTTGCAGTATACAGGGTTATTTTCTTATTAAAACATTTTCCAATAACTTACAGTATTGTCAATACTATTATACTTATGTCTTTATTCCTATACCTAATCCATTTTTAATCTTGTTTACTTTTATCAACAATAACAACACAAACTGAGTGATTATTTTTGGGACATTTGATGATTCTTTGGATATTAATTGTTTTCAGACAAAATAAAAAAAAAAGTCAAACCTCATTTAGCATTTATCTATTCAGCCAACCTCTGTCACATTATAGTTCCATATATTCTCATTAAGACAGAGACGCTGTGATGATGATGATGATGAAGGTGGGAGAGCTCAGCCATGCTGGGATTAATACAGAAACCTCCAGCACGTGTTTGCGCACACAGCTGGGCCGGTGCCATGGTTACTGACAACGCAGCTTTTCAACGACTGGAGATGTTTGAAGAGGTTACCAACAACAACAACAACACACACTGACTGACGCGCACGGCGTGCACGCGCACACAACTCTGGATATTTAGTTGACGCTCCGACTGGTTCCACTTCAAGTTTAGTTTATTGATCACATACACGTTGAGATGGCAGGGAGACTCTTTGTTCCGGTTTGTTACGCTCTCATCCCTGTATATAACAGACAATCGGTCAAACAATCAATTGATTAACAATAATGAAGTAAAATATAATCATCATTATAAAAACATTATAAATATAGCAGCAACAAAAGCAAATTGTTCGATAAAATATGAGGTAGGGAATACATACACTATTATAAAATAAATAACTGAGAATATACACCCACCCGCACACGCGCGCGCTCACTCACTCACGCACACACATGAACCTTTATGTTATTTATCTTTTACGCCTAAGTTGTGTTTTGTTGTGGAGAGATAAAAAGAAGTTTACAGTTGAAACACACATATTTAATATAATGAACAGAGTGTTGGAGGAGCATTCAGGAGCTGCGGGTTTCCTCTAAACTCTCAATGTGTGAAAATCTGTCTCATTATTTATCAAACTGGATATTAAAGGTCCCATATCGTGCTCATTTTCAGGTTCATACTTGTATTTAGTGTTTCTACTAGAACATGTTTACATGCTGTAATGTTAAAAAAAAACACATTATTCTCCCCATACTGTCTGTCTGAATATACTTGTATTCACTCTCTGTCTGAAACGCTCCGTTTTAGTGCATTTCAATGGAATTGCAACGGAATTGCAACAGAATTGCGTTGCTAAGCAACAGTTTGGGTCCATGTTTACTTCCTGTCAGCTGATGTTATTTACATACACTACAACAGGAAATAAACTGGGACACATTTAGAATGTTTACGTTTAAAACCGTGTAATGATCTATATATATTGTATATTTGTGACATCACAAATGGACAGAAATTCTGACAGCTTGTTTCAAACGCTCAGTTTCTGAATACGGGCTGTGTGTGTATTTCTCCGTATATTGAGCGTTGTGATAGTTTAACAGTATTTATATAAAGCACTTAAACCTGCTTTATAATATAAAATATATGAAAATCTCACTTTTTATGATATGGGACCTTTAATTGTGAAGTTTAAGACGCATATAGACGCATTCATGTGTCTCTCCTTGCGCCTGTGCATGAAAACATCCCGTTTGAGTCTCCAGGTCAGGAGTGTTTGGACTCCATCTCTATAGGAACGGCGGCGGGAGGCTGCTGTTCCACCGAGAGAGAGAGAGAGAGAGAGAGAGAGCAGCTCTAATTACCGGACACGGTGCTGGTGCAGGCTGCACGTGAGGCGCGGAAGCTGTTCCCTCTCACCACCGGAGGCGCGCGTGCGCTCTAACCACAGCACAGCTTTGCAAAGTGTCAGCTCAGAGCAACTCTAGACATCAGTCTGAAGCGCAGCTCCACTGGACGACACGCACACTCTGCACACCGTGCATCAGCTCACTACAGATACAGACAACCGTGTGTGTGTGTGGGGGGGACGCGGAATAACAAACCGGTCCAACCAAAACAAGCGACAACACCGACCACCGACCACCGACTACCAGCACCGACCAGCAGGACACCGACCACCGACCAGCAGCACCGACCACCGACCAGCAGCAGCATCGGAGGAGTTCGTGATGGATGAAAGAATCCCTCATCTACAGGACAGACAGTTGATGGAGCACGCAGATTTCTTGGGGTGAGTGTCGCTTTTGGCCAAACTCTGTCAAACTCCTGTCTGATAATGTGTTGTGACCAGCTGGTGAATAAGTGGATATATATTTATATATATATATAATAACACTTCGCTCTCTGCTCTCTCCTCAGGGTGGACTACTCCTCTCTCTACATGTGCAAATCCAAGAGAGGAATAAAGCGAGAGGACGGCGGGAAGGTGCCTTTAGTTTCTCATCACATTTACTTTTACATTTGTGTGTGGAACCCAACAGAATTTACAGATATAATACAGTAACTTTTACATCTATATGAGTGTTTTCATCCAGTTAACGGTTGTATTGTTTGCCAGCAGGACGCATACAAGTTACCTCACCGGTTGATAGAGAAGAAGAGGAGAGACCGGATCAACGAGTGTATCGGCCAGCTGAAGGATCTGTTACCGGAACATCTGAAGCTGTCGGTGAGTTCATGAAACAACTAAAAGGGTTTTCTTTTCTTTTTCTTTGCTACATGACATGACATGAGATGTTAAACAGCCAACTGAAGCTTCTGTTTCCCTCCTCAGACTCTCGGGCATCTGGAGAAAGCGGTGGTTCTGGAGTTAACACTGAAACATTTAAACGCTCTGACTGCTGTCACCGAGCAGCAGCACCACAAGATCATCGCTCTGCAGAATGGTGAGCTGAAAACAACTTATTGCTAAGGTTCTGCATGCAACTTTATATTTATATATATGGGGGATTTGGGCTCTCTACATGGTGGGCGAATGAGGAAAAAGTACCAAGCAATAACAGATTTGAACAGGTCAGAGATAAGCACAGTTCATAGTATATTTGTGTAGGTATGTAGAGCCTATATTGAATACCCTTTTCCTGCCTTTATTATTATTATTGCTCTGCGGCATAGTAAGCTGAACAAGTTTTTGTATGCAACTTTATGAGTCCCCATGCAGAGAGAGAGAGAGAGAGAAAGAGAGAGAGGGAGTCTGCTTTTTACAGAAAAATGTCCTCTAATATAAAACAAGGTTTTTGGAGTAAAATGCGCATTTTGGGAACAGAATAGTAAAAGGTGCTGCTGACACGTCCGTTGGTTTAAAGGTGCGCTCCTCTTTACAGAATAATAATAATAATGTGTTAATCTGTGAACTGGCTGTTGTTCCGCAGGTGACCGGTCGATGAAACCTTCCATGCACGCGGACCTGGACGCGTTCCAGTCCGGGTTCCAGGCCTGTGCCAAAGAAGTCCTGCAGTACCTGAGTCAGTTTGAGAACTGGACGACGCGCGAGCAGAGGTGCGCGCAGCTCATCAGCCACCTGCACAAGGTGCTGGCGCAGGTCCAGTTCCAGCCTGGAACCAGAACCAGCCTCCTCCAAAACCAGAACCAGCACCAGAACCAGCAGGACGCACAGCAGCAGCAGGACGCGCTGAAAGCTGCAGACAGCCAGGCCAACTGCGTCCCGGTCATCCAGAGGACCCTGCAGGGCGGTGCGGAGCTGAACGAGACCGACACGGACACGGACAGCGGGTACGGAGGAGAGGCGGAGAAGAGCGACGGGAAGGAGACCGAATGTGCGCGAAACAACAGCAGCAAGACGCACGGAGCCAAGGCTGTGAAGATCAAGCAAGAGTTTGGAGATGATCGACCGGCAAAGAAACCAAAGATGAGCTGGCCTGGTACCGTGTCAGGTACCGGGTCTGGTACCGGGTTGGTGGGCTCGGACTCCTCCAGACCAGACCTGGCCTTCATGAACTCTCTGATGGGAATAAGCAGTGTTGGTGTTGGCCAGCAGACTCCTATCTGCATGCCTTTCTACTTCATCAACCCTTCATCTTACATGCCTTTATTCGACAAAAGCAACCTGGAGAAATGCATGTACCCGGCCGCGGCCCTCACGCACCCGTTCCCATGGTTATACCCCGCCGCGCACGCGTCTGCTGCTGCTGCTGCTGCAGCAGCTGCAGGTTTCCCGGGCTTGTCTGTGCACTTTGCATCCTCCCCTCCTCCTCAGCAGCAGAAGGAGGAATGTCTCAGTCCAGACAGCGACGAGTCTCACGAGGCTGAGCTGAGTTCACCTGAGGAGCGCGAGGAAAGTCCCGCGAGTGACGACGGAGAGGAGGACGATGACGTATCCGACGAGAGACAGAACAGCCCGCGCGCTCAAGTGTCTGCGTGTCAAACGTGCTAATCTGTCTCTGTGTGTGTGTGTCACCTGTCCGCGTGCGTTCTGCTGAGGAGTTTCTGTTAAAAACGAGGTTTCACAGAAGAGTTCATATTCTAATATCTGTCATTGAAACATGAGGACAGGTGTGTGACTGCGCGTGCCTTTTGCACTTCTCAATCTAAATGATGAATCGACAATGATTGACGTTAATAAACTGGCTGTGTTGTGCTGGAAGTAGTTTTTTATCCTCTTTGATAAAAGTATTTTGAAGTGGCAGCATTGGTGCCAAAACTTTGAGTACTTCACAACAGTAACAGAGAGTCTCTGTGGATGTATGGAGATGACCTCTGTCAAGGTGGTTCAGAGCTCTGGCTTCACTCTGACTGTAAATATTAATACCTGGAAGACAGTCTGATTCATTAAGATGTTAAATGGGCCTAAAAAAAGAAGTGGAAACACCCACAGTACCTCATCCCCAGCTCTGCATGGGGGGAGACTGATTGACACCATCTCCATCATTAACAATACAAACAACAGCTATAAGAATAATAAGAATGCATTATGGGAAAGGTTTGATGCCTGATTGCCCTCAACTCATCTGACAGATCTGAGTTTCCTTCACTTGTTTGTTCTTGTGAGGAAAGAAGAGAAGGAACCCTTCATTCCCACCCGAGGCTGCTCGACCAGCATATTGTAGAATGAAGCATTTCAGCAGCGAGATGCAGTGACCTCCTGAACCTCCAGGAAACATTGTAGGATAGCACCTTAATATAGATCTTTGATATTGAATGTACCTGTATTTTCCCAGCTGTTTAAAAAAGTTTCTATGTAGGATGATCTTTACTCTTTGAGACGTAAAGTGCACTTTTTTTCTCTGCTTTTACTCCCCCCCCCAAAAAAAACAAAACAGTCACCTCATCATTTTTGAAAGTCAATCACTGTAGTTCTCTGAGAACCTTTTTATTCTTGTGTTGAGTTGTCTTGAATTAACAAAAAAAAATCATTTAAACCCGAGAGCAGAGATCCCACAGGCAGTAACGTGGTGCCAGATTTGACAAAACGCTGTTTATTTCTGGCAAAAATGATTCAAATCATAATCAGATTTGAAAACCCTGCACCCCCGACACACCGGCCTATCCCAGATTACTCTGTGTTATATGCTATCATTATGTAAAACCTCGCTTTTCAAATATTGGGGAAAGAAGCCGTGGTCATGTGACCATCGCTTCTGATCATTTAGGAACTTTAACTTTATCTCGGCCTGTTTTTCTAAGAGATTAATTCCTGCAGAGTGTAAAGTGTTGTTGAGCTTTTTTTAAGTTTCACACGTGACTGAATAAACAGATCATTGTATTTTGCATACATGACATCGCTTTTGTAGTTTATATCAGCTGGTTTTTGCCTCAAATCTGTTCTCAACTGTTCTATAAAAGTGGCATGTGTGTCTGTAAATATCTTCTTTTTTTCTCTTGTGTATATACCATAAAGTATACATGTCTGTCAATGTTGTAGAAGTCTATGGATTTTTTAAAAAAGATTTAACTGAGCAACTGTTGCACATTTCGTTAATGCTTTACACATATGCTGTTCTAAATTATTGCTGATGAGTTGTAAAATAAATATCAAAACTAAACTCTGCAGGCTTCTTCTTGTTTAACACAGATTCTCACACGTTAGCAAACGCAGGACGAGTTCAGAGAGCGTGTGTGTGTGAAACAGTGTGTGGTATTTAGGTGGTGGGGCAAACACACTGTGAGAAGTTACTGTATGTGTGCACAAGACAAACAGTTCAGAGTACAGTATTTATGAGTACTAGAAGTCCAGTAGATGAACTGTATTGTTACTCAGTGTGATCAGCTGACAGGTCACAGCAGAGGAATGTACAGTGTACAGTGAGCCAAGGCTTTAAAACTAATGTCATGTGATGATGAAGTGAGATTACACACTCAGTCTGTACAGGCTGATGAAAAACAAAGAGGCCTCCTCCCAACACGTCCAAAAGCTTTAAGCAGGATCAAATCCAGCCTTTGTTGTTGCCATTGACGGGCTTAATGCAATATTATTTTAATCTTTATGCATCATTTCAACAGCCTTGAAACTTCAGTGTCTGACTTGAAACTTTTATAGTGATCCCGGCAACAATGAGGTTTAATTACTGCCAACTTGAGGTTTGGAAGGATCATGCATGTTGCCTTAAAGGTCCCATATAGTAAAAAGTGAGATTTTCATGTCTTTTATATTACAAAGCAGGTTTAAGTGCTTTATAAATACTGTTAAACTATCAAAATGCTCAATATACGGAGAAATACACACAGCCCGTATTCAGAAATTGTGCGTTTGAAACAAACCGGATTTCTGTCCATTTGTGATGTCACAAATATACAATGCATAGATTATTACACGGTTTTAAACATAAACATTCTAAATGTGTCCCAGTTTATTTCCTGTTGCAGTGGAGGTAAATAACATCAGCTGACAGGAAGTAAACATGGACCCAAGCTGTTTCCTAGCAACGCAATTCTGTTGCCACTCTGTTGAAATGCACTAAAACGGAGCGTTTCAGACAGAGGGTGAATACAGGTATATTCAGACAGACAGCACGAGGAAAATAAAGTGTTTTTTGAACATTACAGCATGTAAACATGTTCTAGTAGAAACACTAAATACAAGTATGAACCTGAAAATGACCACGATATGGGACCTTTAAGTTGCTGCTCCCAGTGATGCAACAAGTTTCCCATTTCCTTTTAAACTTTAAAGGTTACAATAAGTCAGTATCTTCATTGACCAGCGAGAGCAACTTTGAAAGTTTTAGCAAAAAGCATCTTTGCTTTTATTTGACCAGATCCTCTAATAAACCTCTAATGGAGCAAAGTTAATGCATGAATATGGATTTGATTCTTCTGTGAGGGAAAAACATTCTTCTCCCTTAATTCTCTCCTCAGCCAGAGTTGAGTCCATGTTTCTACCATTACTGAGGAAATGTCTCCATCTGCTGGCGGAAAAACAAGTAGAGCACATACTGTACACAACACAGTACAAACTCCTCCTCATTTTACATCCAAACACGAGCACCGAGGCGTGACACGTTTCATTTTTGTCAGATTGTTTATTGAATCATGCAATCCCATGTCATAATCAGCAGCCAGTTACAGCCATTCATCTGTCAACACTTTGCAGTATATTAAGGCAAGGAAACAATAAAAACAAGGTTATGTACAAGTCGACATCTTATACAGTTCTCTAGAACATTGAACGGTTGTAAACAGTGACCACAGCTACGTCTCGTCCCCCCCGGGTGGAAAATGCACACAAGTGGTTTCTTAAAGGGAAAATCCGCCCCAACATATAGACGATCATAGATTACCTTAAACCTAGAAGAATTTTAAAACCGGCATCTCCTTCAGCTGAGGAGCGGAGAGGCAAACTGTAGTGATGATGTATTCTGTTGTAGATACTGAACGTTGCAGGGTGGATCACATATTCCTGGGTGACTACAGTGTGTGTGTTGCATGATGAAATAAATCAGATTAAATGTGAATGCATTTTATTATTATTATTATTATGGTGACGATAATACAGTAGCAGAGTGGAAAGCACTATCAATAATGTTCTTTCCATTGACATTTTCTACAGAATACTGACAGATAAAACAGAATTATAGTTTCCTCTTTGATGCTGTGCTATTGCCGGTTCTCTCGGTGCAGCCACTAACACATCTGGCAACATCTGATCTAAACTGACTACGATCGTTGCTTCGACGTCTCTACTAAAGCTTTACTCTACTTTATTTGATTACACCAACTGTGGGATGAATATAAGGCACTTGATGTGATTAGCAGCTGAACTACAACCTAAGAGGGGCTTCATACCTTGGCTATTCAGACTCGAAACACACACATACTATACGTCTCTTTTATCACTCACACACACTCTCACACACACTGTAGCTGCAGCTATCTGTTGTATTATTACATGCCACCGTTTTTAGATTTAAACTAAGTCAGAGGTCAGCAGCCTGCGTCTCTTCAGCTCCTCTCCAGAGGCTCCCTGTGGATTTATAAGCATGGAAATGAAGAACTGTTCTTTGTTTACATTTGAATTTTTAATTATCATTGTTGTAGGTCTATGGTACGACGGTACGACGGAGTATTAGGACCACATTGAGGAAACAAAGAAATCTGAGATTTCAAGAATAAAGTCATAATATTATAAAATAGTAATTTTATGCGTTGTTTTCTTTTTTCTTGTAAAGTTATGACTTTATTTTTGAAAACATTCCGACTTTATTCTCGTTGAATTACAACTTTTTCGTCGTAAAGTTATGACTTTAATCTCGTAATATTACACCTTTCTTTCTCGTAATATTCTGACTTTATTGTGTAAATCTCAGATGTGTTTTCCCTCAATGTGTCCTAATACTCCGCAGTACATTTGCACTTTGGCCCTCACTGCATTAGACTTCTATACTATATACTTAGACTATAAACTGTCTTACCTTCATCACAATGATCACATGTTTTGCGGCTCCAGACAGATTGTTTTTGCCTAAAATGGTTCTTTAGATAGTAAAGGTTGCTGACCCCTGAACTAAGTGATTTACTGCACTGTGGATGCTCTGCACATCCACATATGGCTATATTAACAACACAATCATGCATCAAGACCTACTAATCTTTGGCCACCAACAATCCTTATGGGAAAACCAAGCATAATACATTTGGCAAAAATCAACGGTGTAGTCGTCTTAACAACAACAATCAGCTTAAGGGGGTAGTTTAGTTAACACTGTTTCATTATGCAGATATTACTGCGGGAATGAGGGCACTGCATTTCTGTAACTGTGAACGCACCCGCTTTGTAATAAAATATAATAATTCACTAAATAAAGCTGAAAAGTAAGAAAACATATTTACAGTAAGCCATCATTTTGGTGCATACAGACAGCAACATTCTTCAGTAACAAAACTATTAACCATTTGTGCATAGTTTAAACATGAACAGACAGTCAGAGATACGGGAGTAAATTCTGATATGCAAAAACTATAGATAGATTGTAGACAGGTTTACAATAGATATGAGTGGATCCTTCATTACTTATTTAAGAACCAGTCATTACGCTGAACATATTCACTGCAGAAAATACATAGGATTTATAGATATAGGTCATAAATTCACATTCCAAGATTCTCAAGAATGCTGTTCAAAAAGGCAATAGTTTTCAATCATGATGCTAGTGAGAAAACAATACAAATCATTCAGCAGGTACTAAAGTGAGAGTAAAAGTACACCAAGTGGATATGTTTATAAAGGAAGTCCACAACAGCCTGATGTTGGGAGAGTGTTAATATGTTCAGATGCTGCTGCTGCTCCTTCTGACCAGCTTTCCACCACTTCCATTTCAAGATCAACATTGTTGTGATTTCACTATTTCAGTCTTCACACTCGAGGCTGCCTTCAGGTCACTGAGACGACAGTGCATAGTAGTAGTGTGCTACTGAGGTATCCCGTACAAAGATATCCACTTACAAGTGTGTTCTGGAGTGAAGTGGTGCTCTGGAAGGGAGACATGACGTGTTCCCTCCGAGCGGAGCCGTCTCACACGTAGATCCCCTCTGGGTTCAGGCCAGAAGTGAGAGGGCTGTGGAGCACCCGCAGGTGGCCGGACAGCGGGTGCGACGACACGGGACGCTTCAGGGAGCCAGACAGGGGAACTAAATCTGAGAATTAAAAAAAAAAAACACATTAAAGAGAGGAAATGAGAAACATAACCCAACTTCAAAGTCTATTTCAAAGGTTTGGTGCTGAAAAGATATTGTCAGATTGTATCATTGCTCAAAATGTAATTTAAATTCATAGTGAATATCTTTTTGTGATCAATTCTTTCTTATTGAGAAGGTATAGAGAAAATCTGTTACACATGATTGATTTGACCCCTTTACATGTCCCCCTCCGCCCATACACAGGCACATATACAATACTATCATTCCAGGTCTAATGCAAACCCCTATGTCGTCGTCCCCCTCTTAAATCAATGTCGGTCACGCTATGTCTTATCTTTAACTAAACTGTAAGCCGCATCCCATCCCGCTCTCTGAGGGTCTTACAGCTGGCCCCGTGCCTTCGGGCCACGGACCCCCCCATCAAGATCATTTCTAATGACGAGTTAGCCCACTGTTGTCTAGTCAAAGAATGTTTCTGTTTCAAAGACAAATTCAGAGAGGAGTCATCAGTTAATAGAAGCAAAGGAGGCAAGGAAGCAAAATGGAATCCTAACTTCAAGAAAGTCACTGAAGGTGAGAGATATTTGCTTCCAGAAGTGAAACACATCATGTCATCTCCAGTACATATGCATGAATGAACCCAGAACCAATCAATTCATAATAAATATCAATAAAACAACAACAACAACAAAGCCCAGTGGGTGCTACATGGCAGCTCTGCTGTGGTGCCACCAGGGGGCAGTACCGAGCCGTGCAGAGAATCAGCCCCATGCAGTGAATTTATTTTACACCAAAAGGAGCTGCTGATGTGACACACGTGAACTGGAAGGTTACTAGAAGGACACGAACACTCAGTTCATTACTTTTTATAATTGAAATCCATCACGGTTAATTTGAATAAAGAGACCTCTACTGCTGTAAGTGATGCAGTGATGAAGTGATGAAGTGATGAAGTGATGAAGTACATGTCATACAATCAGAACAATATCTGGGCTCTGTGGAGAGGGGAGATATTCCAGTTAAGATTGTGTTGTCGGTGTAAACTGTTAATGTTACTGCGACCACTTGTTTCTCCGTGTTTCACACACAAACATGCACTTCATTCAGGAGGAGACTAGATTGAACTTTTATTGTTTTCTCAAATTCAAGTGCAGCATGAAATCCAATATACAGCATTTACACACACACAAAAAAGACCTTTTTGTTGTCATTAACATGAGGTTTTAAGGCAGAGGGCATGTGGAATACTAAATTATTCATAGGCGCGGTGGGAGGTTTAATGTTTATGTTTGTACATTTGCATTTATATATTCATTTCTGTGCTTGCAGGCTTATTTTTATAAGTTTGTACATTTCGGCTTTATGCCTATAAATGTTGTTTTTGCCTGGCAGCTCTTTGCTTCCAAGCTTAATTTTCCAAGGTGGTGGTTACTGTACGTCCCTGGTTACAACCCATAATGCACTGCTCTAGTCTCACCTCCAACTTGCTCCTGAAAAGTCCATCTTAATTACTATTTGTCTCTAATTACATTGTTGGTACTGTAAAGCTTTTAATAAGCAGCTGTGCGTGGCCTTCGTTGCATTGTGACGGCTCTCCCGTTATTCAGAGCTCTTAGTTTATGTGTCAGCTCTCTGCTCGTCTCCTGTAGGATGACAGAGCTTCGGTCCAACGAGCCCGTCACAGAAACTGCTGAGCATGTGATAGAGTGACAGCGTGATAGAGGGATAGAGGGGTGAATGAATGACGCCAGGTCTGCCTGTATCCAGGCAGCTGTTGGCATGGAGACTATAATTGCCACTGAAGTGGGTAAAAACTAATACTGCTTTCTCCACTACCCCCCTCCCCATTTTCTCCATCACAATCTCTCTCACACACACACACACACACACACACACACACACACACACACACACACACACACACACACACACACACACGAACACTAAGATGAGTCATTTTCTCTCAGCAGGCTGTCAAGAAATGAGGTAGGAAAATAAAAAAGTGGCTTGATGGAACAGAATGACTATTAATGCAACTCAAAGACAAACTGCACTTCATGCACTTTAATAAAAAGAAGTCACGCGTCGCCTGTGTGAATGGCAACCAAATAGCAGCATTCATCCTCAGACAGCGTGCACTTTGGCATACAATTACACTGGAATTCCCTTCCCGGGTCAGACCAGTTCAGATCAGTTAGACTAAACTGACCCGTACGTCACAGACTACATTACATTACACTGTTTCTACGAGGACAGTTTCCTCTTGTCATTTAAAGGGAACATTTGCAGATTTTCCACCTCATCTCGATCAATCCGAGTTCGAGGATATAGTGTGAAAAACACCTGCAGTTCTTGTTCAGTCAGTGTTGGCTGTGTCTCTGAGGCAAAGCTGCAACATCTGGTAGATATTTCCTTTATTGACATTTTTTTGAGTTTATTTAGTTTATTTACCAGAACAAAAGATTACATGAGATTAGATTAGATTTCCTTTATTGTCATTGTTCAGGTACAACGAAATTGAGTTTGCAACTCCCCGTCACTTACCCGATGCATTAAGAGACGTCTATAAATATAAATATAAATATAGGGTACTGTACAAGCGACAGCTAGAAGGTTAGTGACCAGCGTCGTGTTGTATGTGCAAACCGTCTTAAAGGAGAAGGAGTAGAAGTAGACAATCTAAAACAATATAAGACGATGATTATAATAAAAACAATAGAATGGGGAGAGCAAAGCCGCTGTGTTTGGACGCGCCGCCATGTTGCCAAAAGAGAGCTTGAGTAATGAAGCAAAACTCTCCGCTCGTGGTGTAGGCACAGCCGGCATGGCTCCGCAGCAAGAGAGATCAGCTCTCTCGGTCAGTATAGCACTCCATGGGGAAATTAGTTCTTCATTTACCATCAGAACTGATTAAGCATCCACAGAAAAGGTGGTGAATTTTTCCTTTAAAAAGGTGCAAAAGTCCATATCCAGAGCATTCATATCGCAGCAAGCAACTATTAGAGGAGTAATGTCTACCTGAGCAGAGAATCAAGTCTCTCTCCCTCTGTGTGTGTGTTGTAATCAGAGCTTCTCAGTGCCAGGCCGGCCATGCATGCCCCGGTGCGCTCATACGGTGCGCTCATACGGTGCATCACGGAAGCGTAGCACCCACCCTCCGGCCCCCTCCGCCCCCCAGGTTAACACTATTAGCTCCATCAGCCCCGTTGCCGTTGTTTGCACTGTTAGCGCCGTTAGCGCCGTTAGCTGCGAGCCGGCTCAGTTTTGGCCATGTTGAGAGCCGAGCGGAGGCAATAGATATCCTCTGAATTCTGTATAGAGAACCTTTAAGACTCTATATACACATAACGCAGCAATGTAACCTGAACATTCATGTCAATAAAGCTTTTTGAATATTTGAATATACATAACACTATGTGTGAATGTACTCTTGTATGTGAAGCATATCCTGAAGCACGAGTTAAACCTTTAACTCTAAAGGATATTGTACTCTTGAGAACAAACATCCAGCCATATAATGTTGATAAGAAGATGCTATTACCTATACTGTGACTGTTGGGGGTACTGTCATCGTCGCTGGGTTCAGCCGGCAGCACGGTGACCTTGGTGCCGGTCTGCTTGATGAACTGCTGCAGGTTAACCTGCCTCAGCTCCTTGGTCAGCTGTTCCAGCTCGTGCTGCATGTCCTTCAAAAGACACAGCATGAGAAGAGTGACTCTTGAGGAAACACGAGAGCATTAACAGCGTATGAGCCTTCGGTTTTAGGATTTTGATGTCCAACCACTAGAAATATTCCTTTAAATCTTAAAGTCCTTTGTCTCAGTTAAATTGACATGAGAGGGATTCACTCAGTCAGTTCATCAGATGTCCCACAGCTCTCTGTTTAGCCTCAGAAGGCTATATATAACTTGTATTAATACTCCCCGAGACCTGTAAACACACTTTAAAGTGTAAAAAACATCAACAAAAAAGCTGTCAGGGATTCAGCATGATGGCGAGGGACGACTCAGGTTGACAGATGCTTGAATGCGTTCTCACTGATGGATGGTCTCCCTCATCACTACATCACCCTGCACGGCTATTCTGTTAAAGAACCCCAAAGAAACTCATAGCAATGAAAAGGAAGTACTCGGCTGCAAGCGGATGTCTCACCTGCAGTTTCTTGCTGCTTTGTCCAAGTGACCTGTCCACAGCTCTGCAGCTGCTCTCCAGCTGGACAGCCTGTCTCTCCTGGGCTTTCAGCTCTGCTTTGACCCGGAGCACCTGAGACCGAGCCTCGGCCTCACTGACCCACTGGGTCTCCTGCCGCTCCCTCTGCAGCCGCTCCTCTTCCAGACCTGCCTCGACACCCTGATGGGGCAAAGAGACAAACAGAGTATAGCACATACTACTACATACCAACATCACTAGAATGATCGGTACTAGATGAACAACTATGATGACAAGGAACCGACTAGGGATTCATATTCTTTGATTCTTTCATTCCGTCTTTCCCCAGAAGCTGCTACTAAAATACTGATTTCTTCTATTCAATATCCCGAAAATCTCCCAAACATAGCACACCTGTACCATTGCCAGCTTTTCTTCCATCTCCACTTCACAGCCCTGCAGGCGTCCTCTGAGCTCCTGCAGCCTTTCCTCCAGCTGCCTCTCACTCTCCAGCTCAATCTGCAGCTCAGTGGCCCAAAACTCCTCCTCCTCCATCTCCACGTCGTTCTTCCTCAGATGCTTCTCCAGCCTCAGGATCTCCTCTATCAGCCCTCCTCCCCCTCCTCCACCCGGGTCACCGATGCACCCTCCACCTCGCCCCCCTCGGCCTTCGGCCCAGGCCTGGAGCTCAGCCTCGTAGGCCTCCAGCTTTTTCTCCAGCACGTTGAGAGTCTCTCTCTGTATACCGACCAGTCTGACCAGATCTTCCATGCGACAGGCCCACAGGCCGGGCGATGCCGTCCCGATGGCCGGTCCTCCAACATGATGGTGATTCCCACCGTTTCCCAGGAGGAGTCTTCGTTTAGGCTCAGCCTCGCCGACTCGGCCTCCGCTCAGTATCTCCCTGAGGCCTCTGGGTGCACCGGTGAACGTCAGAGACTTGCGGCGCGGTTCGCGGCGGCGGAGGGAGCGATCGTTGGGATGACGGAGCTTGGCGAGGGGAGGGAGGCTCTGCCGATGCAGCCCGCGTTCGGGCCCCCTGAGAGGGGGTCCTTCTGAGGGGGGTCGTTCGGTCAGGGAGGGGCCCGTGCGATGCAGGATCAGCTGGACGTCACCGGCATACTGACCCCAGGTGTTCAGAGAAGCCACGGGGCTCTCATGAGGGGCTAGGTGGCGCTCGGTGTCCCGCCATTTCTCTACCAGAGTGTATCTCCCAGTGCGACCTGTAAAAAACACACAACAACCCAACACACTTCAATAACACAGAAACTGTAATAGATTCTTAAGCTTCTTAAGATTCAAAAACAAAGTGACAGAAACACAACCATGATCTACTGTCATCTTATCGAACTGTTGAGACGTTAGCAAACATTATCATCCTGTTGGAGTCATGTTTCTGGTCACCTAATAATCAAAGTGGTTTCTGAAAACGACACACAGTGACTTACAGGGACTGTTTGTAACTTCTTAGACGTATATCATGCTGTTGTAACTTCTTAGACGTATAAATCATTGCTGGTCGGTGTCTCATGGTCTTTCGTGTGTCTCCGCTGTTCAGACTCAGACTCCAACACAAACTAGTGAAGCACCAAAACCTCTTGGTTGTATCTAGTGAAGCCAGTCTGTTAAACAATGTTGGCCGCGGTCGGAGGACGCGGGGGAGACCGTAGCTTTGGTCTCCAGGACCGGAGTCTCTGCTGTACTCTTCTCCTCTGACTGCCAGACCAACAGAGGTTTCCCGTGTCTCGTGAAGTGACGGGGCTCCTCAGAGAGAAACGTTATCGTCTCCCACAAAAACTCCGGCGTCTCCCCCGTTCCCTCCGGCCGCGGTCAGGAGGCCGAGGCGGGAAAAGCCAACACTAGGATCAGCATTGATTCATGGAGAGACCTTGGTCTGGTCAGCTAACATTACTGCCAAGCAGCTGAACTCTAGAGTGATGTTGTGCTTTTAGCTGACGTGTGTCTCCTCACTGTGTTGAGTGATGCTCCTTCATGTCTATGTAGAGCAGCACAAGGCCAGCAACAGGACGCTGACTTTAGTTGACTTAACGGACACAGGGGAAGCTGTTAACAACACATTAGGATTCTTACTAACAGTCCCTTTCATAAGTGAGATGAGAGCCTTAAGTCTGAACCACACAGCAAAAACGAAGGCTGGAAATCAGAGCGATCGGCTAAAAGAGGCTAAAAGCTGCAGCGTTGGGTGTTTCTGAGTGATTCAGCACTACGAGCGACCCGTTCACGTTACACATGATTCAATGTTTATAAGAAATAAATTGCTTAATGCTGTCCAGGGGAAACCTAGACACAACTACTTGTAGTAACGTGTAGACAGAAACACTTGTAAAATGCCAAAGTACTAAATCAATATTGACGTCTGATCACTTAACATGGTGGATATGTTTTTAATAGCAAAAAAAAAAGGCGGCAGAGGGGGGGGGCTCCGAAGTGCTGCTTTCTCAGTTTGGCAGGAGATGGAGGGATGAGTCAGACTTTCCCTCGTCCTACCCCGCGCTTTGTGGGAAGTGATGTCAATACAGTCTGCTCAAGTGCCCCCATTCCTGGAGGAGCCATATGGGAAAGTGGGGGGGTGCTTAGATCCACGAAAGTACCAATAAAGCCTCTCTGACTATTACCCACTGTATCCCAGCAGGAGCTTAACATGTAGGCAGGAGACTCAAATACTTGTTTACTTCAGAAGGACTTCTTTTCAGTTAACAAAAGGACATTTTTTGGAGAGTTTTCTTCTCAGATTACAGCGGTGGGTTGATGGATACAGAACAATACCCCTGATGAAAAGACTTCCACTGTTTTTACACCTTCAAATTGTGTTGAAGTGTGAAGAAGAACTGTTAAAGTTTACCAGAATACAATGAAAGTGATGTTAACTAACAAAGAGTGTACAAGTATTACTGTACATGGGAGAGAGATCAGCACTTTGTCCTGTTGTACGACAATAGCAAACATGGACGTATTATCCAGTCAGATCAACCAGTAACAAACACACAGAGGGTTGGAGCTATGCGCTGGTTTAAAGTATGCTGACAGCTGGGATTGTCTGGACCCTTTTCTATCCAAATGTGTGAGTGCTGGCGGAGCCAACATGTGGATTTAGCCTGTCATTACTTGTTTAGGCTGCACATATATTTGTTTTTATCATTATGGTTATTGGTTTTCACTTCATCTACCTGTTCAGTTGGACCGCAGGATCAGGGCAAAGAGGGAGAGCAAGGCTCCGACATTTTCTGTTGACCGTCACCTCCATTAGTTATTAGTTATTAGTACAGTTGTTATTTGTGATTCTTTTAATTTAATAAACAGCATAACACGCATCTCGACAAAGTATGGATGTTTAATGCGTCACAGTACAGAGCCGGGTACTTAGCCCCTAATGCCGGGATCACGGGATCAGACTACACAATATCAGCCCACCAAAACCTCTTGGTTGTCTCTAGTGAAGCCCGTCTGGTAAACAGTGTTGGCCGCGGTCGGAGGACGCGGGGGAGACCGTAGCCTTGGTCTCCAGGACCGGAGTCTCTGCTCCTCTGCTCCTCTGCCTGCCTTCACTCACACACCGCGCTCCTTCTCTCTCTCTCTCTCTCCACCTCTCCCGTGCATGCTGCTCACTCCACCCTGCAGAAGAGTTAGTTTAGCTCTGAGAATATCTAGTGAATGTTCAGTGGACGTTTGGTCAGAAATAACTGCTGCAGCTCCTCCAGACCAGCAGAGGTTTCCCGTGTCTCGTGAAGTGACGGGGCTCCGCAGAGAGAAA
>CAKAOI010052726.1:0-16777 GCA_916701655.1 Sebastiscus albofasciatus
ATAAATAAATAAAATAACTAAATATAGGCCTAAAACAATAAATCATGTTATAAGCTCATGTTTAAAAAAATAATTTAAGTGGCTGTCAAATAAATGTAGTGTGGTTAAAAAGTACAATAATTCCCTCTGAAATTTGGCCCATTAGAATAATATATTATTAAAAAAAAAAAAAAAAGAGGAAATATTCCTATATTTTGGACATTTTTGTTGTACTTTATTTTACTTGACCTCTCCTGACACATTTCTTGTTTTTTTTCTCATTGACTGGATTTTTTGCAGTTTTATATATGTGTGCAAATAAATAATAATAAAAAAAAATAAAAAGAGTATTTACCATAGCATCATAACCGAGTTTGTTCATGAAGTGCGCTGCTTCGGCTCCTTTGTAGAAGTTGAACCAGATACTTCCCTGAAACTGGTCTCCAGCATCCAGGAACAACACGTTCTTCTCCTTTTTGCGGATCTCGGACACTTTGGTGAACCTCCTGGCGACTCCAGCGAAACAAGGCTTCCCATCCGGACACTTCCCAGAGTCCACGCTGGTCTCCTCGATCCGAGCATGGTTGTCGTTGGTGTGAAGCAGCGTCAGCTCGAAGGTCGATGCAGAACAGTGTAGAAAGAGGCAGCAGAGCGCGGTCAGCAGAGCGCGCAGAGACGTCCAGACGCGCATCGTGTCGTTGTGCGTAAAAGCGCACCAGAGACCAAGAATGTGATTTACAGTAGAGCGCACCAAGAAGGAGGCGGGGGCTTTTCCTCTAAAAGGGGGATGTGGTAAAACACAAAGGGGACATAAAGGAGGTGTCAGTATGTTACATAATTCCCGCCTAGAAAATTAGAAAAAAGAAAGTTAGAGCACCTGTTATAAAGAGGTCATAAGCTATAACTAATATATATATAAAGGGTTAATAATATAATTTTCCTTCTAATGTTTTAAAGGTCAGCTTTAAGCAGTTAATAAAAACAACTTTTGGGGTGCCAGGTTGTAAATCAAATATGAAGCATTTACTAATGATTCCACCATACATGAATACCACAACAACCCAAATGTGTCTTTATTAGGCAAGGCAAGTTTATTTATATAGCACATTTCATACACAAAGTGCTTTACATATATAAAGGCAAGATAAAGGAGCACAAAGTGCATAAGATAAAAACGAATAAAAGAATATAAAAGTACAAGTTAAAAGAAAAAAATTAAAAGGATAATAAAAACAATCAAAAGACAGTAAAGTGCAGCATTTGATCAATTAAGAAAAGCGTCTGAGAACAGTTTGGTCTTGAGTCTAGATTTGAAAGTATTAGGGACTGTATGAAAATGATTGGGGTGAAGAACACTGCAATATACCCTCCCCTTCCAGTATCTCAACTCAACCCTGATTTCAAGCCACATATGTTAATGGCACAATCATTTTTACATCTCTAACTTGATATGATACATTTAACCTAACCATAGCTGCTGCTAAAAAATACTGAAAACATGACGCACTCTTTAGAGAGATGATAAACTACCTATAAACATCCACATCTACTGTTTCCTAAAGTTGACATATTGGTCTTACGAGCTACTAAAAAATTAAGCCCTGATAAAGACACATGATGATCGAAACTATTCCACATAATGTTATTATTTCCCAGGCAAATTTGGCAAGAAAAGGGTAAAAAAACCCCCAACATCTTAAAAATTAAATTAAAAATGTTGACCCCACATCCTCCCCACTGATAATTTTCATACAGTCCCTTAATGGCCTATGTCTGGTATATATATACATATACATATATACATATGAGGTGTCTTTTTCTGCCCCTGTCTGTTGGGAATAAATAGCTGAACTCCTCGAGCTGGATTCCACGGGAGGCAGAAAGAGACAAGCTCTTATATAAGACAGTATAACATCATTATTAAAAGTGAATAAGGTGCTAAAATAAGATACTAATGGTAAGTCATCATTTAGACACATTTCACTTTATGAGAGATTAGTCACAGTTTCGACTTACTTGTTTCTAACCTTTTCAGTGATGTTGAAAAGTGGACTCTAAGTTTCTCATTTCAGTATTAATTTGAGATTTCATCTCTATTTTTATACACACGCATAAGACACATTGAGAATCCCTTCTGGGTATATTGGAAAGAAAACATGTGAATGAATTATAGTAGGTTATTTAATAGCCAGTAGATAAATCTGGTACAACAGCATCTCTTCTTTTTGCTTGAGATGAATGCTTTTACATGGTCCCTGTTAAAAAAAAAGTAATAAAAGAATAACATCAGCTAAGAAAGTCAAAATTTGTATTTAGTATCTCATAATTTCCATCTCAATTTTAACTTAGTATGTGATCATTCTAATTTAGCAGCTTATAATTTAGACTTTTACTTTCAGTATCTTTTATTTAATTTTTCCATCATGCCTAATTTCTCATGTGTTTCGTTTTGTGTTTTTTCCCAGAATATGGTCACAAATGTGGAAGACTCCTACTTTCCAGAGAAAAAGTGAAACATTTTCCATGAAATCATCACATACAAAACATCTTCTATTTATCATAGGACTTCTACCGGTGACGAGTTTCCTCTTTTTCATGAATGAATGAATGAATCACCACTCTACACTCTGTTTGGAGTTAAAGTGGCTGCTCTGATCTGTCTGTGGTGACCGTCACCCAGCAGCTCCCCTTAGTGGAGAAACTGAGACTAAAACACTGTAGAGGTAATCAAAGGTTACTCCAAGAAAAACATTGTGGATCCCAAATATTTCTTTCCTCATAAATTAAATACTTTAAAAAACATATAATCTTACAGTGTAGGGCACTAATTTAGTAAAGGTTGAAATATCTTCATCACTGTGAGCTCAAAACCATAATGAATGGTAAGGAAGCCTCACAGACCACAAGGATTTAATCATTATTTTTGATTTAATGTTGTATTTTCGGCGAAAAATAAAGGTGGGATTGGCCTTTGAAGACTCTTTTTTTATTTGTGACAGCCTTTAAAAAACGAACAAAGTAACTAAAACACAATTTTCTCTTGTAACAGTGGGAATAACAATAATAATTTCTGTCACTTTTTGCGTTTCATTTCAGTTTCCCTTGAACTGCTGTACAAATGCAGACTATTTGGGCCCATGAGCATCTGTTCACAGACGTTTCCGGTAAAGGAGATGCTGCTGAAAATGTGAGAAACAAAAAGAGACAGTTCTCGGAGATCAGGGAGCAAAATCAACATCAATAAAACAACAATATGAAAGAACCCAGAAAGCGATGAAAACTGAAAATAACTCAATAATAGAAACACCCAAGCATGATCGAAAGTGGCGTGCATCATTGCACCAAGGTTTGTGCTTTAATTCATTAACAAATCTCATTTACATTTGCAGGAATGCTGAGCTGCTCTCAAGTAAAAGTATCCTCCAGAGTTCACTGAGAGGCTGCAGATCAGGACTATTACCAGGTTTATCTGTGTTGAAACTTCACAGCAGCAGAGACAAACCTCTTTTAAATTAACTTAAATTCATGCATGTATTACATAAAGATACACACATTGTGTTACGTGTATTTGCGTCCTCTTAAAACACTTGAAAAAGCTGTTTTTTAAGCTGAACTTTGTTATTATCTTAAAGGAAATTTAGTTTGCAGCCAGGCATTAAATACATGAATCAGTGGAATACACTGATGACAATAAACAACAACAATCTACAGTTAAAAACATAAAAGCAATATGAAATATATGCAAATATTAGGAATAGAAATGAGTAACTTTAATTGTTAAAGTGGCAATCCTTGAGATTTCAGTCCTGGTTGATTTAGACACAACACAATATGTCTACACAATAAGTGTAGTCCACTTTAAAGTGGAGTGAAACATAAAATATTTGGCAACACTTCATTTGCACAGGTACACAAATTTCATGATAATTAGGCGATAATTAGCAAGTAACCTATTTGAGATTTCTTTGGAATTACTGCCAAATTACCTCAATATTTACCTCAAAATTGATCAAATATTACTTCATTATAAACATTATTTAATAATAATATTCCACTATTTCTCAATAGCTGGTAATTTATTTAATACAGTTCCAGGAAAAGAATACAAAGTTAATTGATATGCTTTATTTCCATGTCTGCTGGTTAATAGATAATAATTAGCAAATTATTTCTTTGAAATTTCTTTAAAAAACTCCCTGAATCATGACATCAGCTACCAGGTTACATTTGTGTCGACAATAAGTCACATGGTGAGATGTGTGCCTGATCAGAAGTGTCTTCTATTAGTTTTGGTTTTCCACCTCCGATGAAGAGCAGCGCACAGCCGCTTCTCAAGCCTACGGGCCCTATTTTAACGATTACATGCTATTTTAGCATACAATTATTAAATCATGTTTATAATAAAGTAATTTTTGATCAATTTTGAGGTAAATATTGAGGTAAATTGGCAGTAACTCCAAAGAAATTTCAAATAGGTCACTTCTCACCTAATTACCATGAAATTTGCGGACCTGTAAAATGAGGTGTTACCAGTTAAAAGTTGCATAAAATAGAAATACCACTACACAGTATTTGAGTAAATGTGTCATTCCACCACCAAGTGTAGGTCATCTAGATCAAACAGCTCACCGAATCACCTTTTACAGTCTTTCATATGAACACAGACAGGAATCTCCTCAGCTCTAAGTGTAGATTGGCTTGTGCAGCTCACTAAGTGGGTAGCCTTGACGTGCAACAGCTCACAGTAGTTGGTGTATATCAGTCCACGAAACTGCTAAAGGTTGCATCTGGTGCAGTTTGACACAGGAGTTGACACAGTTACACAGATGGCGTCGTACTTGTGAAGCCAAAGCGTAAACCCACACACATACACAGTGATATTGGGTTTCTTCAGCCTTTGAGGAACGCTGAATCCTCGTCTTTCTCCGGCTCACTTCATTGCCCCGACCAAGACAATCCTTTTTATGTCGGGTAAACTTTGAGTAAATGCTGCTGTGATAAAGTGGGTTAACCTTCTTATATCCTTGATAGAAGTCTTCATGGGCAGCGAGGTGAGAAGTGTTTACCCAATAAATCATCCGGTCTCGCACGCTGTTCTTTAAATGAAGCAGCAGCTGCGACCACAAGCCTGCATTTCTAACATTTACATGTGCATTACATACATAACGATATATAATGTTTCTCCAGGATTATCCGCAGCCTTGATTTCCCCCCTACTGCTGACAGGGTGATGAATTTCAGTGATTCCTAACTTCCACCTCGTGCCCGTCCCGCTCAATAACCTTTCCTTTTCACACTCCACAAGCTATCACACACACCAGCACTGATGTGTGCTATTAGCACTTGTCTGCCCACTCAGGAATAGGCCGGTCGCTTCCTCTCGCCATCACCCTCCGTCTCCCTACAGTATATAAGTAAACATCAGACAGCTTATACCTCCAGGAGGCAGTAAATCAATCTCATGCTCACGTAATCAAGTCCTACTCCCCTCATATCACAGAGCAGCATTTCAATTACAATGTTTGCGATCTATACCGCCGGGTAATCTTCCTTTAATTGTTAAAATGAGGCCATCTGTGATACTGTAGCTGCATGCTGTGAATGTTTATAGAGAGAATGATATGCATTATGCAACAAAACCTCAGTGACTGACACAATGGTATCACTGCAGCATCATTGCCAGGGCTTATTAAATCAATTCTACGCTTTTTTTTTTTTACCCTCCTCAAAGTGTGGAGCTCTTAAAAGTGCTGATAAAACTCATAACTGCCTGCAGCCAGTCTCCCGTCTGACCATGCAGCCTCACAAATGGACTCGGCCTCTTCCACTCAAGCAAAAATGGGTCTGACCGCAGTGAAACGGGCCTGTTATCAATCAGTCATCACCACTTAGCTCATTTCCTGTCACATGTTTTCCTCCGGGGAATATAATTCTGCCCCATATGGTGCATTTAAAGTATACACTTTCTTCCTCTGCCCCTGGTACAGTATAGATGTGTATGCTCTACGGGCGAGCAGCCTTTTATTTGAGTGACCCGGACAATATTCACAGTGATATTGTCTCGCAAAAAATGGGGCACAAGCCCTCCAAAAAGTGGCACAATCCCCCTCCCCGTTATGGTGACATGCACCAGCTCCTTCATATGATCATCACATTTTTGGAAAAAGCCTCCAGTTGTAAATAGAAGCCCACATCTCTCCCGAAACATTTTTAGCAGCGGGCCGTTGAGGGCTGATTGGCGGAGCAAGAAGGCGCCATATGCCATCAGACCAGACTGGGGCACACTGCAGCTCAACATGTGGCCTATATTTGACTCTCTCATTGTGCTCAGCCTTCAGATTATACACAGAGGAAGTGGAGGAAGTATTCAGATCCTGAAGTAAAAAAAAATACTCCATTACAAATAAAAAGCCCTGCATTAAAATTTCACTCAAGTAGTACAAAAGTATTAACAGCAAAATGTATTAAGTATAGAAAGTAAAAGTAGTGTGGGATGCAGTAGGCATGGGAGGTGAATGCATGGCAAGGATAAGTTACACTAGGAAATATAACTAGGAATGCAAGTATCTAACACTTGAAACAACGATAAGGCGATGAGTGCACGGAGAACCGGAGTAGATATGGACTACGTTGCTAGGCAACAGCTTGGGTCCATGTTTACTTCCTGTCAGCTTATTGTCATTCACATATCACTGCAGCAGGAAATAAACTGGGACACATTGGGAATGTTTACATTTACCGTGAAATGGTCTATAGGCTACAGTGTGGAGTTGATGAGTAGATGGAAGGCAGCTGTGCAGGCTGGGTAGGTGAGGTGAATGAGATGTAATCAGGAGAGAGTGCCGGGAAGGGCGCCACGCCCACGGACACAGAGGTAGATGGAAACACAAGGGGGCACAACCGTGGCCGTGACAGTTGTAGGCCTATATTATTGGATTGTCATTACAATGCATTCATTTATAAGCAGCATTTTAATGGTAGGGTTGGTAAAGATTTTAGAAACAGGTTAGTTGAAATTGTCATTACAAAAAAGAAGAAAAAAATCCAGTATCTGTGGCTGTCGTGGGACTGTCTGTCTGTCTGTCTGTCTGTCTGTCTGTCTGTCTACCTGCCTGCCTGTGCTTGACAGCTGTGAGTACTAACAATAGCCACGTTTGCTATTTACGTTCATTATGATATGTTTATGTTTGTAATACGGCTGTAATATACGGCAAAGTTAACATGATAATGCATTAATATAAATTCATTCTAGAGTGACATCGTATGAAACTAGAAAACTAAAGGAATCCATTGGTACCAACCATGTCATACTAGCTTGGTGCGAAGGAGGTTAAATAACGCTCCAAACTTACGCTAAATTTTGGCAAGGAAAAACTGGCATGGCCATTTTCAAAGGGATCCCTTGACCTCGGACCTCAACCCACCATAATAGGTTCTATGGGTACCCACGAGTCTCCCCTTTACAGACATGCCCACTTTATGATAATCACATGAAGTTTGGGGCAAGTCATAGTCAAGTCAGCACACTGCCACACTGACAGCTGTTGTTGCCTGTTGGGCTGCAGTTTGACCTGTTATGATTTGAGCATATTGTTTTATGCTAAATGCAGTACCTGTGAGGGTTTCTGGACAATATATATCATTGTTTTGTGTTGTTAATTGATTTCCACTAATAAATATATACATACGTTTGTATAAAGAAAGCATATTTGTCCACTCCCATGTTGTTAAGAATATTAAATATTTGACAAATCTCCCTTTAAGGTACATTTTGAACAGATAAAAAAAATGGAGCTTTTGGAGCGCTTTTAGTGCTGCTCGCTACTTTCATTGGAAAAGAGTTGGCAACACTGGGCTCGGTTTTTCGGTTGGATCAGTTTTAAAAATCTAGTGTACTCTTTCTAGTTTCTCAAGATCACTGACCCTGCCTTTAAAAGAGTGCTCCACTGATTTAGCATTTCACTCCTAGTAGTTTGACTCAAGATGGACGGTTAAAAAAAGGATCAAAATTGATGCTGTAAAACCGGTAATATCGTCTTTTTTATTCCACGCAGCCTTCAGACGCACTTCAGCTCGTAATGCGACAAACATGAAACTGATCTTTATATACAGACTCGATGCTTTTTATATGCAGACTTCCTACTGCGACACAGCCGTACACATGAGATACTTTTAGGATCCAGGTTCCAAAACATGGCTGACCTAGCTGCTCAGCTTGGTCATTTCTCCCGCGTCTCATCTCATAAACACTCGGATAAGAGGGAGCCATTCCCTACAGCGATGGTTTTGGAGAGGTGGAGAGAGAGAGAGAGTTGAATCTCATAACAACAAGGGATCTGCCCTGATTTGGGTTTGCCCTATTTGGTCTCCGTCTCTACAGCTGTCAGTTAAGGATGGAAATAGATGACCACAGTAACTAAAAGGTCAGCCCCAAAAATCTGTTAAAAGTGCTCTTGATTAAACTTCAGCTGGAGAAAGTGTAACAGTGTAGAAGTGTTTGTAGAAACACAGTCTACTCTTAATTTCCTGCTTTACCTTTGGGATTTGTTACTGTCACTTTAAAGCTGCAGTAATCAATTTTCATATGAACAAAGGGTAAAATGATCATGGTGTAATATGAAATATTTCACGCAGTGTGACAAACACACAGAGAATTATCACTCTGCAGCTCGTCTTGGCTCTCTGGTGAGTTTTAGCATTTTGGTTTTACGGGCCACAAATATACCTTTGGTTAAACCCTCAGAACCAAACAGCAGACAGACAAAGTTATTGACTAGCTGGTGAACATAGAGAAATATTTAGCAGCTATGTTGCTCCGCCATGTTTCTACAGTAGCCCAGAATGGACAAACCAAACACTGGCTCTAGCGAGAGACTTTCACGTTTTTACGTTACCTGAAGGCCACCGTAGTTCTCTGACACGCTTGTGAAACTGCGGTAACGTGAGCCGATGAAGTGCAAAACCGTGGCATCGTCAGCCGCTGTCTGACTTCTGTTGCTCCTAAAGTAGTGTTATTATGGTAAGCATGGCCTCTGAGCGAGGCGAACGGCGTTACCACAGTTTTGCACTTCGCAGTCTTGAAAAGGGAGGAGTGAGCGGAGGGGTACTCAGTTGGTTGCAATCTGCAACCACACCACTAGATGCCGCCAAATCCTACACACTGTACCTTTAAAAAAATCCACATCGTCCCGTGCTTGTATGTGGTGTAATGTATCGACTTTAAGGCTTGCTGGATACCTTATTACTGGACTAAAAATAGGAATTTCAGGGCCAGCATGAGATTGGATGTAGCCAGCGACTGAGCTGTGCTGCAATGTGTTGTCAGATGAGGGGAGATAACGGAAACAGAGAGTCACAGAAATTGCCACTGAACTGGGTCACTCACGCGGCAGCCTTTTCACACTGCACGAAACTACAACTAGGAAACAAAACAAAGTAGGGTGACAGAAAAGAGCATGTGTTTTTGTGTAAATGGTGGTAATGGAGGCTGTGTTGTGCCCAGTTCTCGTGCATTAGCGGTGCCAGGCGGTCATGGTCAGTCAAGGGGTACAATCATGGACTCACAGGAGGGTCTGTTTCACTGAGTACTGATTCTCTCTGCTGAGCTCGGATACAGAGGAATAGCTGTTGTTTGTCACTGCCTGCAGGGGAATTCAGTGCAAAAGTCACAGAAATCACTGAGGACATAGAATCACTTTACCAATGCATATTGGTTGGTAAACAATTTGGGAGCAAAATACAATCAAGTTTTGCAACAAAGTTAGTGACAGCTTTTTTGCAACAGATGCACAGAGGATTCATAAACACCAAAAGCAATTATCTGGGATCGGAGAAAAAGCACAACGCTAATGTGATTTTCAAAGGTGTCAAAGGAATGTATGTGTGTTTGCCTTATGGATTATTCTAGTGTTTGAGTCATTAAGAGATATATAACCACACTCTGTAGTGTTCACTCTCCCCAGTGTCACCAACCTGACATCTCTTTCTCATTAAGATGTGAAAGGCTTTTTAATAGCGTACATGCATGTGTATTTAATAATAAAAAAAACCTTTGATACAGTTATCATAGGAGATTAACTACATCTACCCAGTAGCATGTGTTGTTTAGAGACTTTTTCCTGCCATAGATTATTCGTTAAAACTCCCAACGAATCCAGATGAACGCGTCGTTAATTTGCACCTCTTTGAGATACCTTCATGCTACATCAAACTCTAAATGACGCTCAACTGTTTGACACAAATGCTCTTGCCATTTTTTTTTTTATTAGGCTTGTCTGAAGATCACAACAAAGGTTAATGTAACTGCTGAGAACACCAGCATGCAGAGCCATAGCCAAGGTTGGTTTAGTGCGTACTTTATGGACTCTTATTTCAGTATTTTTAGACTCTTATCTAATCTAACTATAAAGCATATCTGTATGTCCTTCACATATCTCGACAACTGCTCATCCGATCTTCTTCACACTTGGCGGGTGTATTACTGGGGACCCCATGGAGTGTAGTGTCGAGTGTGGTGCAATTTGGCCAGATGGTGGAGCTACAACAATGAACTTTGCGTTTTGGACTCAGAAAGAAAATTCCCCAAAAACCCATTTGCGTCTAGACTGATTTTCCGCCATTTAGAATTTTTATCCAAATTAGATTGTTTTTCTACTCTTCCTACAAATTCTCAGCAATTGTCACCAAATATGGCACAAAACATCTCTGTACCAAGCCGAGAAAAGTGACTTTTTTGGATTTTTGCTGTTCCATACAGTTTTGCTATAGCTGGCCCTCAAGGTCAGCTCAAATGCTGTAGGCAGTGCTTATATTGCAAAAGTCATAGTCAAGTCATATCTCCTGAACCCGTTGTGCTATTGGGACCACATTTGGTGGACGTCTGTAGATGTGATGTCTAAGTGACCATGGCAAATTTGGTGGCATTTGGCCAATAGGTGTCATTGTAGCAGCATCATCTAACTATAAATGAAGGAGTCTGTCTGTGTATGTATGTGACTGTCTTTCGCGTATCTCGAGAACCGTTCATCCAATCAACTTCACACTTGGCGGGTACAAGCAGCCATACCGTGGTTATTGACAACGCTGCAAGTAGAACTTCTGTGGGCCAAGCAATTGGACTGGCGTGCGCTCCAAATGGGCACTGCACTAGTATTTTTAAATTTGACGACGTTTCAGTATTTCCCCCAACAGAATGTTATTCCTGGCAGAGGGTAGAAGACTTTAAAGCCTTGGCCAATGAACCAAATAAATAAAATAGCAAAAACTAAATAATTAATTTGTGTTGAAGCATTTATCTTTGGTGTCCGACCAAAGTTTTTTTGGGGGTGTAATGGTGACCTACAACTCATGACCTCAGTTTGGCCCTGTCAGGAAGGAAGAGGTAATGACTGAAATCAATTCAGTCATATTCATGGGGAGACTGTGTTAGATCCTACTGTATGTTTTCAATTCAGGTCTTCTACAGGTGACAATTCAGTAATTGTAGTATTTGTGTCAGCTGTTTAGTGTTGCACCAGAGATCACAATCTCTAAGTGGAAATGGGATTAAAACAGACTCATGCAGACATCTACACTGACCCATCCTTACATAGAAAATAACCGTCTTCACCTCCACCTTGTCCATTTTTATACAATATCTTCATAATGTGTACAAAGTGATCATCATGAATATTATTTTCCATTTCTACTAATAGATCCCCGAAATGTGACACACTGTTCCTTTAAGTTAGGGTTTTACAATTGAAAGGTAAAGGCCCAAAAATAGTAAAAAAAAAATAAAAAAAGTATGTGTGAATAAGATGTTTTCTAAAATAATGCCTCAAACCTTCTCAAATAAAACCAGCTGAGCACCACAGATTTAGTTTAATTTGTGATTCTGAAGAATATCGGGTGCAATGTAACTGACAAGTCAATTTCAATTAAAAGTTTCTGATGAGGAAATGAATAAAAGTAGAAGGGGAGATATGATTGCGGCAGCTGCTTGGGATGAGAAAAGAATATATTACAGCAGATTCATTACTCGGAGCCATTTCAGTTCCTCAGTTTGGAAAATGGACATTGTCCTGGTGTGTGTGTGTGTGTGTGCTCTTGAATAGATTATTGGCCCATTGCAGCCTCAGTGAAGGCAGGGAGTGAACTTGAGAACTGGCATCAAACAGTGAATGAGAGTGAGAGGTTCACAGGTTCATGTGTGACTGGCAGTGACCCAGTGTCAATATCTATGACAGCCGTTTTCACACATCAGAAGTGCCAGAAATGGCAGGATTCAACACGTGTGAACGCCTCATACTGAAACGTCTATTCATGACATGTCAAAAGAAGCATCATTATGTTATAACATTTCTATTTAGAATGATGTTAACATGTAATACATGAAGCATCACTTCCTAAAAAGGCACTCATTATAGAGGGTTTAAAAAGTTGTAATTTATGTCTTCATTAATAATTTATAAATGCTGTATGAGCTCCAATAAAAATATGGCAACACAACTTTTAGTCGTCCTATTTAGCATTTATTATCAGTAAATAAACAACACAAACACATTATAGTAATAGTAAAAGTAATGGTATAAAATGTGTCCACATAAGAGAAGCTGTCATGTTTGACAAATACTGCACATTAATAAACACTTAAAGGTGCTAAATTCGATATTGGGAGCATAATAACTGTATGAGCGCAATGCAGCGGGGCGGTCATGAGCTAGCCAGTGGACAGCCACGCTCACATGCATTAAAAGCACGCACGGCTGGCACAGCTATGTCAAAAAGCGAAGGAGAAGTTCGGATTAAAACACACACAGAGGGAGAGCGACTTCATTCTCTGCTCAGGTAGACATTACTCCTCTATATCTTTAAATAACAAATAGTCATATAGAAATTTGTGTAAAAATGTAATTAAAACATTATTGTGTGTTTATTAATATACTGTTTATAAACGCTATTACCACACGTTACTATCCTTTATTCATGCCTTGATAACATTAATAACCAGAGACTTGATGGCTTATTAAAAAGGTAGAATGTTATGATGCTTTATTAATAACTTGACTATTAATGATTCCACAGCCTAAAACAAAAGCTGTTCTCCCCAATGAGTTATAATTGATCTGTATTGATACCATTAATAAAACAATTAGTTACAACTTAAAGGTCCCATATTATAAAAAAGGTGCGATTTTCATGTTTTTTTATTACAAAGCAGGCTTGAGTCCTATATAAATACTGTGAAAGTATCGAAACGCTCAATCCACAGGGAAATACACACAGCCCGTATTCAGAAACTCTGTAATTGAAACAAGCTGTGAGGATTTCTGTCCATTTGTGATGTCACAAATATACAATATTTAGACCCTTTACACAGTTTTAAACGTAAACATTCTAAATGTATCCCAGTTTATTCCTGGTTGCAGTGTATGTGAATGTCATCAGCTGACAGGAAGTACACATGGACCCAAGCTGTTGCCTAGCAACTCAATTCCGTCGCAATTCCGTCAAAATGCGCTAAAACGGAGCGTTTCAGACAGAGGGTAAATACAGACATATTCAGACCAATGGTATGAGGAAAATAAAGGGGTTTTTGAACATTACATTATGTAAACATGTTCTAGAAGAAACAAAATACAAATATAAACCTGAAAATGAGCATGATATGGGACCTTTAAAGACCCTTTATAAGTGGTGATTTAGTAGAAAGTGATAGTGGCAGGTTTTGCATTCTGTGATATATATATAAAAATGTTTATGGTGCACAACCATGTGACAAATGAGACACACTGGGCACTATGACCCAGCAGATAGCCCCACTCTTCATAGAGAGAGAGCGAGAGAGAGAGAGAAAACAAGGCTGTGATCAGTGGTGCTTGTTTGATGTCAGAGTCTGTATAAAACTGAGACTTTGGGGTTGGCTCACCCATTCAACACACAGGGGGGCCAAGAGGAGACACACAGCTCTGGAGAGAAAACTTCTGCCCTACATGCGGATTATTATCTGTGACATCCTCCCAGATGTTGAGGTTGGAACAGCAGGACGCACTGCTCATCATCATCATCACTCACATTTACGCACAAGCCCTTTTTTTCTTTTTCTCTCCTATATGTTGTGTGCAGAGAAGTTTTCTTCTATGGCTGCAAAATGGATTGGATATTTGCTTCTTCCACAGTTTGGCATCTGCACATTAAAACCATGAGGAATCCATTTTTGTTTTATAATGTTTTCAGACTTGGTTCTATTTATCTGACCGGATGGCACGGATAAGGATGGCACCTTAAATGTCATAAAAGACATCTCCAAGACGACGACCATAAAAAATATGAGAAAAAAAAGTGACTAAAAAAAAAGTTATGGAGCGCTCCGAGCCAACTCAGCAAGTGAACACCACAAACGACAGTTTTATTCTAACAGATGCATCATCCATCACTGTGGATGCACCAGAGAGTCTCGCCTATCAGATCAGTCTTGCATCTCTCCTCTCTATCATCACGCTGGCCACCACTTTATCCAACGCCTTCGTCATTGCAACCATCTCCCAGTCCAAGAAGCTGCAAACTCCTGCAAACTTCCTCATCGCTTCCTTAGCAGTCACTGACATGCTAGTATCCATCCTGGTGATGCCCATCTGCGTCCTGTACACCGTCATCCACACCTGGACGCTGGGGCAGGTAGTGTGCGACATCTGGCTCTCCTCGGACATCACGTGTTGCACCGCGTCCATACTCCACCTGTGCGTAATCGCTTTGGATAGATACTGGGCCATTACAGATGCGGTGGAGTACTCCAAGAAGCGCACACCTGGACGCGCTGCAGGCATGGTGAGCACAGCCTGGGTGATCGCCATCTCCATTTCCTTGCCTCCTCTCTTCTGGAGGCAGGTGAAGGCGGAAGAGTTGACGAGCTGCAGCGTGAACACGGATCATATCTTCTACACCATCTACTCCACCTTTGGAGCTTTCTACATCCCCACTTTGCTGCTTATAGTGCTCTATGGGCGGATTTACGTGGAGGCGCGTAAACGCATCTTGAAGCAGTCGCCGAAGAAGGTGGGTGGGAAGAGATTAACCTCTGCACACCTGGTGACAAACTCACCTGGATCCGTGACCTCCTTGCAGTGTGGAAGACACGACACTCCGTCCAGCGACACCGGATCGTCAACAAGCGAGAATCAGGTGAAGGTGACGGTGTCCGACGCGCTTTTGGAGAAGAAGCGCATCTCAGCAGCCAGAGAGAGAAAAGCCACCAAGACTTTGGGGATAATTCTGGGCGCTTATATTGTCTGCTGGCTGCCTTTTTTCATTTACACCCTGGTGGTGGCGACGTGTGAGTTGTGTTTTAATCAAGAGTTGTTTGACTTTTTCACCTGGTTGGGATACCTGAACTCTCTCATCAACCCCATCATTTACACCATGGCCAATGAAGACTTTAAGAAGGCTTTCCATAAACTTGTGCGCTTCAGATGCTGCAGGAGGTGATACGATTCAGTCTGACTTCAGTCTCCAATATGATTTATTTATGTATGTATTTATTTTTTTGGTATATGAAGTTCTAAAAATGTACGAGAATATAGAGAATAGTAAAGAATGCCATTAGGAATATAATTTCTGGGACTCAGAGATTATAAAATGTGCATGCAAAGTAAAAAAAAACAAACATCCATCTTTAGTCATTTGGTCCAGATTTAAAATGTTTATTAAAGAAATGAAGAAAAATGTTCCACATAATTCCCATTGTGAATTTGAAGCCTAAATCAAGGCAAGGCAAAATTCTTTAAAAAGATTAAAACAAGATTTAATTTTGAGAGAGACATCCTCATAAATTCACTAAAATGTGCCATATACAGTACAAGCTCCTCTTGATGAGCGCATTTGCTATGTTGTAGGATAAAATCAGTGATGGTGTTTGTATGGATTCCTGTTTAGATGGTACACTATACATGAAATCAATGCACAGAGCATTATTCCCTTGCTTACACCCTGGTGGTGGCCAGGTGTGAGTCGTGTTTTAACCCAGAGTTGTTTGACTTTTTCACCTGGTTGGGATACCTGAACTCTCTCATCAACCCCATCATTTACACCATGGCCAATGAAGACTTTAAGAAGGCTTTCCATAAACTTGTGCGCTTCAGATGCTGCAGGAGGTGATACGATTCAGTCTGACTTCAGTCTCCAATATGATTTATTTATGTATGTATTTATTTTTTTGGTATATGAAGTTCTAAAAATGTACGAGAATATAGAGAATAGTAAAGAATGCCATTAGGAATATAATTTCTGGGACTCAGAGATTATAAAATGTGCATGCAAAGTAAAAAAAAAACAAACATCCATCTTTAGTCATTTGGTCCAGATTTAAAATGTTTATTAAAGAAATGAAGAAAAATGTTCCACATAATTCCCATTGTGAATTTGAAGCCTAAATCAAGGCAAGGCAAAATTCTTTAAAAAGATTAAAACAAGATTTAATTTTGAGAGAGACATCCTCATAAATTCACTAAAATGTGCCATATACAGTACAAGCTCCTCTTGATGAGCGCATTTGCTATGTTGTAGGATAAAATCAGTGATGGTGTTTGTATGGATTCCTGTTTAGATGGTACACTATACATGAAATCAATGCACAGAGCATTATTCCCTTGCTTACACCCTGGTGGTGGCCAGGTGTGAGTCGTGTTTTAACCCAGAGTTGTTTGACTTTTTCACCTGGTTGGGATACCTGAACTCTCTCATCAACCCCATCATTTACACCATGGCCAATGAAGACTTTAAGAAGGCTTTCCATAAACTTGTGCGCTTCAGATGCTGCAGG